>PVJS01022153.1:0-30815 GCA_004027185.1 Glis glis
AAAGAATAAAAAAATAGGGCTGGGGGTATAGCTCAGAGATAGAATGCCCCTGGGTTCAATCCCCAGTACCACAAAAATAATTAATTAATTAATTAATTAAAAATAAAAGAAAAAGGTGGGGAAAACCACTGATATATGGAGAATACATAAAAGATATATATTTTATCTAGAATATCATCAGACTTGATTATCTTACCATCAAGACATTTTTACTACAAAAATCTTACCATTTGTCACACAAATTCCCCACACCCACCCTGGGGACTGAACCCAGGGGCATTCTACCTTCACACTACACCCCCAGCCCTTTTTATTTTTTATTTTGAAACAGGGTCTCACTAAGTTGTGACGGCTGGTCTCAAACCTGTCTCAGTCTCTTGAGTACCAAGGTTACAAGCGTGTGCCACTGCACCCAGTTCACTCACTCTCCAAACATTGTCAAAAGACCTGCGTGTTTTTTTTTAAACATTCTATTTTTCATTTTTATTTTTTGCAGTACTGGGGATTGAACCCAGGGGCATTGTACCTCTGAGCTATACCCCCAGCCCTATTTTTTATTCTTTATTTTGAAACAGGGTCTCACTAAGTTGCGGAGGCCTCACTAAGTAGCTGAGGCTGGCCGTGAACCCGAATCCTCTGGTCTCAGCCTCCCAAGTACTGGGATTACAAGCGTGCGCCACCAAGCCTGGCTGAAACATTTTATTATAAAAATGTTATAAAAAGATGAGAGAAGCCGGGCGTGGTGGCGCATGATTGTAATCCCAGTACTTTGGGAGGCGGAGACCGGAGGATCCGGGTTCGCAGCCAGTCTCAGCTCTCTCTCTCTCTCTCTCTCTGTCTCTCTCTTTCTCTCTCTCTCTCTCTCTCTCCATAGTGAGGCCCTCTGCAACTTCGTGAGACCCGGTTTCAAAAATAAAATACAAAAAATAGGGCCGGGGGTATATAGCTCGGAGGTAGAACGCCCCCGGGTTCAATCCCCGGTACCGCAAAATAAATAAATAAATAAATAGATAGATAGATAGATAGATAGATACATGAGAGAATAGTAGTCTGCTCTACCAACTGAATTTCAACAATTATATCATTTTTGCCAATCTTATTTTGTCTATACCACCCCTCACTTGTTTTGCCAGAGTACTTTAAAGTAAGCCTTAGACACCAATTTATTTTTATATATTTCAGCATAGTCATTAAATCTTATATACAAAAAGAATCATCAAGGAGAATATGTCAAGAGAAAAGACCACAATGTGCTATAAAAAATAACTGCTTTAAACCGGGCATGATGGCACAGGTCTGTAATCCCAGCTGCTAAGGAACATAAGGCAGAAGGACTGCAAATTCAAGGCCAGCCTGAATGATTTAGTGAGACCCTGTCTCCAAATATTTGTTTGTGTGTGTGTGTGTGTTTTATTTTTGGTACTGAGGTTTGAACCCAGAAGCATTCTACCTCCAAGCTATACTCCCCGCCCTACTTTTTATTTTGAAACAGGGACTTGCTAAGTTGCTGAAGGTCTTGCTAAGTTGTTGAGGCTGGCCTCAAACCTGTGATCCTCCTGTCTCAGTCTCCCAAATATGAGGATTACAGGCATGTGCCACTGTCCCCTGCTTCAAAATAAAATTTTAAAGAGCATGAATGTAGCTCAGTAGTAAAGTGCTCACTTAGTGTACACAAGTCCCTAGGTTCAATTTCCAGTAACACACAAATAAATAAATAAATAAATAAATAAATAAATAAATAAACAACTGCTTTATAGTAACTAAAGTTGAAAAATTAAATGCAAAGGAGGCTTAGCTGGTAAATTAAAATAAAATTCAAGCTGATAAACTATATCAGGCTGGAAAACATTTTAGCAAGGTGTCTTGTGATACTGAAATAAGACCATGACATGAGTACAGCCCAGAAGGCAAGTATAGCAATGCTTACATTTAAGACAACAGTTTCAGTGTAAGCATCTCAGTTAACCAAGGAATGGCATTAATGAAGCATATCAAACTGGTCCTGTAAGAAAAGCTGTCTCTCCATGTAAACATGTAAATAAAGTCCTTTTTACTTAAATAATTCAAAGTAAGAAGAAAAATTGGGATTTCTAAAGTCATATTTAGAGCACATACACTCTATCATGTACTCAAAAAATATGAGGATATATCGTTTTTTGCAGTAAAATTCTACAAAAATACTTCCTATTTTTTCTATTCAGCATAGTACTACAAGTCCTAGCTGCAAAAATTAGGCAAGAACAAGAAATAAGAAGCCATCCAAATCAAAAAGAAAGAAGTAAAATTATCTCTGTCCCCAAATGACATGATCTTATATGTAAGAAACCCTACAGATTCCACATAGGCAAAAAGGAAAAAATGAAGTGATAAATGAATCTGGCAAAATTATAGGATTTAAAATCAGCTGCAAGCCGGGCGTGGTGGCGCACACTTGTAAGCCCAGTACTTTGGGATCCGGGTTCGCGGCCAGCCTCAGCTCTCTCTCGCTCTCTCTCTCTCCCCGTCTCTCTCTCTCTCTCTCTCTCTCTCTCGACTTAGTGAGGCCCTCCGCAACTTCGTGAGACCCGGTTTCAAAATAAAGTATAAAAAATAGGGCCGGGGGTGTAGCGCGGAGGTAGAACACCCCTGGGTTCAATCCCCGGTACCACCAAAAAAAAAAAAAAAATCAGCTGCAATTCTACATACTCATAATGAACAACCTAAAAGAATTAAGAAAATAATTCCAAGTTGGGCGTGGTGGCACCGCCTATAACCCAAGTACATGAGAGGCTGAGACAGGAGGATCACAGGTGCAAGGCCAGCATCAGCACCTTAGTGAGACCCTGAAAATAAAAAATAAAATAGGGCTGATTGTCTAGCTCAGAGGTAGAATGCCCTGGGTTCAATACCCAGCAACGAATAATAATGATGATAATAATAATAATAATAATAATGCCATTTACAGTAGCATCAAAAAGAATAAGATACTTAGGAATAAACTTAACCAAACAGGCAAAATACTTGTATACTACAAAATGTGGCAGATAGAAATTAAAAATAACACTAATAAATGGAAAGAGATCTCCTTTTTACAGATTAGAAGACTTAATATTGTTAAGATATCAATACTAGTAATCTATTGATTTAATGTAATCCATATAAAAATCCCAATGATATTTTTTGCAGAAATGGGAAACATTCTAAAATTCATATGAAATCTCACGGGATCCTGAATAACCAAATCAAATTTGAAAAAAACAAATTTTTGGAGGACTCACACTTCCTGACTTCAAAACTTATTTCAAAGTTATAATAACCAAAATTGTGTAGTACCAGTATAAAAACAGACTTTTAGATTAATGGACTAGAATAGAGAACCCAGAAATAAACCTTTGTATATACAGTCTTTGGGGGGGGGCAGGGAAGCAAGAAAAATCATGGGGTAGAGGACAATCTTCCAACAAATGGTACTAATAAAACTAAATATTCACATGCAAAAGAATAAAGCTTTATGTCTACCTTAAACCCTATACAAAATTTAAATCCAAATGAATCAAAGATCTAAACATACAGGCTAAAGTTATAGAACTCTTTAAAAATTAATAGGGGAAAAAGTTCATGTCACTGAATCTGACAGTGATATTTTAGATATTATACCAAAAGCACCAATAACCCAAGTAAAAAAACAAATTATATTGCGTCAAAATTTAGAAACATTTGTGCATCAAACAACACAATCAATATAGTGAAAGACAACCTACAGAATGAAAAAAAGATTTGCAAATTGTGTATCTGATAAAGAACTTGAATATATTAAAAATTACTACAAGCCAGGTTTGGTGGTACACACCTAAAATCCCAGTCAGTTCTTGGGAGGCTGAGACAGGAGGATCACAGGTTCATGGCCAGCCTCAGCAACTTAGCAAGACCTTCAGCAACTTAGTGAGACCTTGTTCCAAAATAAATAATAAAACTGGGCTGGGGATATAGCTCAGAAGTTAGAATATCCCTGGGTTCAATCTCCAGTATCACAAAGGAAAGAAAAAAAACAAGTGGGGAAAAGGAATATAGTGAAAATCCCAAAGCAATAGAAAATTAAAGAATAGTTGGATTGAGGGTGCTCAGAGAATGTCATCAAGAATCGGTGTGTCCTGTATAAAGATAGCAATAGTATCAAATAAGTAAAACAAATATGATGTACTTATAATGTAAAAATCCTGAATTGCCTTTTCAAGGAAATGAATGTCCATTTTCAGTAATATCTGAATTGATTAAGAGAACACATTCCAATGTCACCATTTGAGGTCAAACAGCATGTATTACCCAAAAACTAGGCCTCAAGTCAAGAAACAGAAACCTAAGCTTAACTTCATCATTTATAGGCCATAAAAATTTAGACAAGGAACTTTCTGAGCCTCATTTTGATTCTCTCTGGATTAGTATGAGTTTCAAATGAGATATTTGTGAAATTTCTTAGAAAACATGAATGTTTTAAACAAATGCAAGGTATTATAATCAGAATTTTATTAGACAAACAAAGGAAACAAAGGGTTATCGTGCCACATCCTGACTTCTTCCCTACTTTACTTCACCAAGTACCTTCTCCTCCACCTACTCCACTCTAAGAAAGGCAAATATCTAACCCTAATGTATCCTTCTTTATATTAATCTATTTTACTAGGACAGCACAGTCCCTAGTGTCATTTCTTTTAGAAAAATAAGCAGAAATGTGAGGTTGGGCATCTTAAAATAAAAGTATAGTAATTTCTTTCTTGTTTATGTGATATTTTCTGCTAAAGATACAAAATACTTTGTGCCTGGAAAAAAATTAAATATGTCCTTCCTTTTACTGGGTAATTATTATTATTAAATGGTCACATGCAGGGTGTGTGTGTGTGTGTGTGTGTGTGTGTGTATGTATGTTACTGGGGCTTAAACCCTGGAGCAAACTACCTCTGAGCTACACCCAACCCTATTTTATTTTTTATTTCAAAACAGGGTCTAAGTTGTGGAGGGCCTTGCTAAGTTGCTGAGGCTGGCCGCGAACCTACTACCCTTCTGTGTCAGCCTCCCAAGTTTACAGGCATGTGCCACCATGCCTGGCTCTGGTGCTCTTTTAGATACTTAAAAGTTCCACTGCTGCGAGAAGAACTGTAAAGTTTTTACCATGCCAAATGTATCAAATACTTTTTTTCTGTCTATTGAGAAAATATTTTTGCTATTTATTTTTTATTTATTTATTTATTTATTTATTTATTTATTTATTTATTTTGTGGTACCGGGGATTGAACTCAGGGGCATTCTACCTCCGAGCTACACCCCCAGCCCTATTTTTTATTCTTTTTTTATTTTGAAACAGGGTCTCACTAAGTTGCGGAGGGCCTCACTAAGTAGCTGAGGCTGGCTGTGAACCCGGATCCTCCAGTCTCAGCCTCCCAAGTACTGGGATTACAAGCGTGCACCACCACACCCGGCTATATTTTTGCTTTTTAAACTGTGGGTATAATTAATCAATTATTCTTCTCTTGAATTAAATTAACATCCTCAAATAAACCCAACTTTTTCTCAATGCTATAACTTCTTTAAACAGTGCCAGATACTAGATTCCCTTCTCACACTCAAAACCATGTTTTCCAAGACATACTCCAAGGCTAGAGTTTTCTGGGTTCTCAAATTCAAATATCCATAAGTAGGTCATCCAACACAAACAAAAGTTGTTTCTTCCTTTATTCACAAAGATTTCAAAAAGTGAAAGCTTATAACTGGTGGGGCCAGAGAATATGCTAGTCTAAATTCTAGTCATTAGTAAAATCACCATGGTGGTAACCAACTGAAAACTTCTGAGGCATTCTCCCTCATAGTGAGAATGGACTATACTTTAGGAGAAACTGAAAGATTAGGCAAAAGGAAGAGGAAGTTCTATGCCAAAATGCTATTTCAACAATGGAACAGACTGGTAGGGGAGGAGCATAAGAGTCTAGGATTGGGAAGGTAAACTGCAAAAGGGAGAAGCTATGGACAACAAGATCAGGAGGCAGGCCTACACTTTTGCTGGTGAGGAACTCAGTTTCTAGGATCATTATTATCAACACTTCGTAGACCGAATTTACACTGTAAGCCCCAACCAACATCCCCCATGAATTTTCAAACTCATCTATTATCTCTGGGTTACCTAAAAGGCATATCAAATCTAATATGTTCAAAATGAATTACTTCCCCTATAAAACTTCTCTTCGCTTAGTAGTCTCTGTATCAGTACATGATATCATATATGAATGGTCTAACTATCCCATAAAACATTCTCACCATCTTCTTGAGAGCAGAAATGTGGCTGTTGTATCTCTAGTGCTTAGAGCAATATCTAGGACCAAGGAGCACTTAAATATATACTTGCTTGAATGAACTAATTACCAGAAAACTAATTCTGGTAAGTCTAAATTCAGAACTCTTCAGCAGAATCAGTAAAAGAGTTAAAACTTTCAAGCCATGGGTGGTGATACATGCCTATAATCCCAGTACTTGAGAGACTGAGACAGAGGGATCGCAATAGCTTAGTGAGACTCTGTTTCAAAATAGGGCTGGGGATAGGGGTTAACTCAGAGGTAGAATGGCCCTGGGTTCTAGCCCCAATACCACACACAAAAAAATTTTTTTTTAACTTCTAGCAGCTATAAGATAATCTACTTTTCATTCTTCCTCCTGATAAAAGAAGCTGAGAGGGGTGTTGTAGTATAATAAAAACTAAGTATATGGGCTTTGTCCCAGGTTTCTGGGTCACAGCTCCTAAAACTGTTAGAATCTACAGAATAATAAAAGTATCTTTTGTGGGGTTGGGGGTGTATTGTACAGTAATAGAGCATATGCCTTGGGTTCAATCTCCAGCATCAAAAATATCTATGTATCTTTTGTATGCTAATGAAAAGACTGGTGGTTGAGAGGCTCTAACAGCTTCAGGTGAGTGCTTGTTACCAGAAAGAATTGTAAGATTGGAACTTTCAACCCCATTCCACCTTCGAGGGAGGGGGGAAGGGCTGGAGATTGAATTAATCACCAATGAATTAATCAATTATCCCTATGTAATAGAACCTCCATAAAATTTCATAACCAATAGGTTCTGGGAGCTTCAGATTTGGTGAATACATCAAAGTGCTCTGTGGCCCCTCCCCCATTTGCTCTCCTTACATCTCTTCCCTTCAGCTGTTCCCATGTTGTATCCTTTATCCTAAACTGGTAATTGTAAGCTAAGCACTTTCCTGAGTTCTGTGAGTTGTTCTAATGAGCTATAAAATCTGAGGAGGAGGTTGTGGGAATCCCCTCAATCTATAGCTGGTACTAAGTGAAACCTGGACTTTGCAACTGGCATCTAAAGTGGGGATAGTCTAAGGGGATTGAGCCCTTAATTTGTGGATTAACTCCAGGCAGGTAGTGTCAGAATTTAACTGAATTGCAGGACACCTATTAGTCATCAGAGAGTTGGAGAAGTGGTATGGAAAAGACACCACCAATTGGTGTCAGAAATATTTTAAAAACAGTTCAGGTGTGTCTATGTATATGCTCAATATAGTACAGACAGGAAGAAAAGAGTAGAAAAGTAGGAAGAAAACAGTAGTTTCCCTTATTAATTAGCCCCTTTTACACACACATTGAGCAAAATATATATTTGGGACTACAGTCATGACAGATAAACCTAAAACTGCTTTAACTACATTACAGTCTTACAACACACAATTAGGGGACTTAACTATACAATGCTTCATTCAAAGCAGGATCTAATTAGCAGGAGGAGGAAACCAGGTGCTAAAAATTGAAAGGGCTTTGCCATGAAGGAAGAGAAAAGATCTACCAGGAATTGAGGACTGACAAAATTCTAATTCATTTTCTTGTATCTTCCCTAGATTTGGAGCAACCATCTATTTCAGTTTTACCTGGGTCTACCCTGTTTACCTTTAACTGGCCACTCAATGGATCTTAGGGAGTGTTTAGTTGCTAGTAAAGAGAATATTAAAAGCCAGTGTGCACATTTTCCAACACCAAACTGCTTTTCTCAAGGTTCTAAGTGACGGCCTATAAGAAATCCAACATATTCCCTCTTTTTAATTCTGTTCTTTACCTCATCTTCCAAAGTATCTGATGCTTCTAATTCTGAGCCTTTCCAGAATTTCATGGGGGTGACACACTTCTTCTTGGCTTCTCCCCCTACAAGTATTTATACTTCCACTTCTTATACTTTAATAAATAAAGTATGCCTCATATAACTGCTTTCCATATTCCAAAATTTTGTTAATTTATCTCATCTGCTGAATTTCTTCTTGCATTGTTTCTCCTTGTAGGCTTATGGTGTTTTAGTCCTTTATTGTCATTTTAGCAAACTTTAAAGAGGAAGTAGAAACAAAGGTGTGCGTATATTTCAGTATATTTAACCATTAATCCAGAGTTTACATTTTAGTCTATTCCCCTTTAACTCAAACATTTGCACCTCCCCAATCTCTAAACATCCCCAAAAACTTCTCCTTCAATACTGAGATCAAGTACTACCTACACATAACATCTTTTCTAGTCTTCCAAATTGTAAACAATTTATCTATCTTCTGAATTTTCATAGCATATTATTCGTATCTCTTCTGGCATTTAATTAGACCATATGTGCTAAATTTTAATGACTAATGCTCAAGAGTCTCCCCCACCGCCCAAAGTTATTCACTTCACTAAAACACTTTAAAATCTGTCAATCAGTGATTTATTTAGTAAAACAAGTTAACTTTTAAAATATAAATACTCTGGCCAGCAAGATGGCGGAATAGGAGGTCACCCACTCATATCCTCCCACAACAAGAATTCTGCACTCATCCACAGACAAAAGCCTCTCTGCAGGAGCCTTGGGATTCATGTAGGAGGTTGTAAAATGCCAAAGGGGCCAAAAACAAATGAAAGCCATTTTGAGAATACAGACCAGTAACCAAGTGGCAGCCCTACCTATTACACTCCTAGATTCAAAACAGAAAATAATCCTATTCTACAAAAAGCTTGGCTACAGGCCATTTGGCCTTGAGCCTTCAAACAAAGCCATTTGCCAAAGGGTCCAGGAGGAATCACAAGTACTAGTACCTAGGCAGAAAGGCTTGTCTGTCCACCAACACTGATCCTAACAGTGGACCTGAAAGTTACACTATAACTTAGCTCCAGCCCCCCTCAGCTGTTCTGCCTTGTGCAGGAAACAGAGGCAAACCACGCACCTACATGGGCCAGGACAGGCTTGCCAGCCTCCATTCCATGGCAGAACAAGAGGAGGCCCAATCTCATCTCCAGTCCCTGCCACAGCATTTGGCAAAATGTCACACTTCTGCAGTGTACTGTTAGGAGGTACACTCCTGTGGGCCACTGTAACAGACTTCTGGACTCAGGTCCCTGGTCAGCTTTTTCACACAACCCAAGTATTCTTGAATCTCCTCCATTTCATTCAGGCCAGAAAGAGAAGCAGGGGGAAAACTGGATTGATTTGTCTGTAGAGCGTACATAGATACCATACAAATTAAATATTTTATGTTTGGTTACCTCAACAAAATAAATTAGAGGCCTGCTTCAAACAATCCTAATGGACTGCTTTAATAAGGCATGGACCTACACAGGACCAACTCAATCACTATAAGTATGTGTACAAAGACAGGCAATTCTTTTATCTCTCTGGTCCTGGTACTTAATTTTCAAAATGGGAATGAACTAAGTTGTCTCTTTTGTTCCTCTCAGTTCAGTATGTCTGCATATTCTATACCATCCTCCTATCTAGTCAACACTACAACAATATTCCAATCCTCAATAAACTAGTTGATTGGATGCTAGAGCAGCAAGTTAGTCATAAATTTTATTTTTAAAACAGAGTCTAAATTATTCAGGATTATTTTTCCAGAGTTTAAATTATTCAAGTCCATCTCATCATCATTCTCAGCAATAATTAAAAGTAAGAAGTCAGCCATGTAAAGAAGCACAGGCCAAATAGTTCAGGATTTTAAAACTACAAGCTCAAAAACTAAATCGGTTAAATACTTACATCTTCCTCACCTTGTTTTCTCTACTCACTCCAACTCTACTTTTCAAAATTACATCTGTTCTTTCACCCCTCACCCTATTTCATGAAACCTGCTCAGATTCTTCAAACCAGATGGTCTCTTTTGAACCTTAATAGCACATTATTACCTCTTTTAGAAAATTCTCCATAATAGTTATTTTTATACTTCTCTTAGCTTCATTCACCCTAAATATTCCAATACAATATGGTAAACTCTAGAAAGAAAAGAATGATATCTCTTTTGTAATACCTGGGTAACAATTTCCACATCGAGAACACATCAAAATTGAAATGAACTGAATTGAATAAAATGACTCTTCAGGACAACTGAAAACACAATTTAAAAGAGGACCAGTCACAATAAGGACCTCCTTTTGGCTATACTCTGAAAATTGTAATTCTGACACTAATAAGTAGAAATGCAGCTAATAAACATTTGTGGGGTAAAAATAAAAACAAAACAAAAAGCCTAAAACACTTGGTAGGCCTTTGTTAAATTAGCTGCAAGAAAAATAGCGTTATTTTCTAAGATAAAACTAAAGTAGTTTACATACTAACCACAAAGTACTTAAGATTATTAAACTTTTCAGCACTTATGGTGAGCTTACACAAACTACTGTTTACAAATGAGTTTACTATTAATTCTATTTTGAACTTCGCTACTGAAAGATAAATAGAAAATTACCTTAATCAGAAACCACAAGTAGGGGGGGCACTAAGAGCTGTGTACATATATGTTAACATCAAATAGATATTCATTGCAATGTAAGACTCCAATGTACCAATAAAAGCACTTAAAAAAAAAAGAAACCACAAGTAATTATACCACCCACACACCCAGCCCTATTTTATTTTTTATTTTGAAACAGGGTCTCACTAGGTTGTTGAAGGTCTCCCTAAATTGCTGAGGCTGTCCTCAAACCCACGATCCTCCTGTCTCAGCCTCACAAGTACTGGAACTACAGGCATGTGCCAACACACCCAGCCCCAAAGTATATTTATCATCGTCCCTTACAAAACCATCCCTCCTAAGAGCTTTAATAGTGAGTAGCCCTACCATTCAGTTAATTTGCCAAGTCAGCCCTACTTCTCTCACCAAACCCCTCACTGCTTCTGTACCCTTAAAACCAATCTCACTACTGTGTTCCATTCTCTATGCTATTCCCTTAATTCTTACCGCCATCACCCACTGCTTAGCATCCTGGGTTTCCCTGTGTCTAATTAGGCTCCTAATATTCCAATCCATTTGAAAGTACAAGAGTCAAATGTCTCATAGTAATAGAAATGATAGGAACTTCAAGAATTTCCCAGTTCTTAAACATGTTAAGAACTGTTTAAGACTTAAAGACTGTTAAGATTTATTACATTTGGTATCAATAATGGGGATCTGAGGGATATAGAGAATGAAGAGAGATTGAGAGGGTTAGACTGACATATCAGCTGAATGACTCCCTTCCTGATCATCAGTGACACCGACATGTATTTCGTAACCTTGCCTCGGGAAATAAATTATTACAGACCAAGGATCTTCCAAGACAAGTGAAAAATGGTCAAAACCTCAAATGTTAAATCACCTAATCACCTAATGTTTCACAGAATAATTTCCCCAGATAACACAAATCAATGTGATAACACTTTTTCTGGTATCCTTTCTAAAGCTAGTGAAATAAGTGTATTTTTAACTTATCTGAAATATCTTTTTTTTCTTTTTTGCGGTACTGGGGATTGAACCCAGGGGCATTCTACCTCTGAGCTACACCCCCAGCCCTATTTTTTATCCTTTATTTTGAAACAGGGTCTCATTATGTTGCAGAAAGTAGCTGAGGCTGGCTGTGAACCCAATCCTCCCATCTCAGCCTCCCAAATACTGGGATTACAAGTGTGCGCCACCACGCCCAGCTCAAACTGAAATATCTTTATTACATTACCATGTTCAAAAAGAGAGGTGCAATATGGCACCAATTTGATTCTACTAGGAAAAGATTTCATCTGTGATTCAACAGATTCAAATAACTGACACAGGTATCATGATATCAATATACTTTCTTTATTCTGGGCTAAATATTCTCGAATTCAAATTTAATACCAAGCATGCATTTAAAAACATTTAATTATTGCATTACTAATTCTTCCAAGTCATTCATACCACCTTTTTTCAATTTTGAATAATTCTGACATATAAAACTAATATCAATTCTGAATGAGTAATCTTACATATTTTAAAATATCCAATTCAGGGCCAGGCGTGGTGGCACACACTTGTAATCCCAGTACTTGGGAGGCTGAGACCAGAGGATCCAGGTTCGCGGCCAGCCTCAGCTACTTAGTGAGGCCCTCCGCAACTTTGTGAGACCCGGTTTCAAAATAAAGTATAAAAAATAGGGCTGGAGGTGTAGCTCGGAGGTAGAATGCCCCTGGGTTCAATCCCCGGTACCGCAAAAAAAAAAAAAAAATCCAATTCAAAACTAATTTTAGAAATTTACTCAGATAAAACACTCATTATTAATGCTATTGTAAGTTTGTTAAAAAGGGGGGAAGGAAAAGGAAAATTCAAGAGTAAAAGTCCATTTCAAAACAAATCAAAGGAGACAAAATCAAGCAATTAAAATTTAAGACACAAAGACAAGTTATAGTATATATGATTAAAAGGAATAATCAAAGGATAATTGTTCCTACCAAAATATCTAATCTAAATACAGAATATAAATAACTAGTATGTGATGAAACCACTTAAGAGAATGACCTAACATCAGTTCTTGAAAGCTTAAAATGACTTCAGATCTCAATTCAACTCTGAGAACATGTCATGAAATCTGAAAAGTAAAATCTACAGATGGAAATTTAGTACTGTGTGTTTTACCTCTAGGAGTTACAGGCTGCACCATGGTTCTATTCTTACATTACAAATCTGTTGTGTGGGGAGCGGGGGAGGAATAACTGTGTTACAGGAAAAAAAGAATAGAACAAATTGTTGTAAGAACATGTAGTTTTTTCATGTGTCTTTATATTCTTTATAAGTAACCTTATTCGTTCAAGTGTTTTTTAAATAAATGGACTCATCTATATTTAAGACACCTAATGACCTTCATGATTTTTAGCAAAGAGTGATCCTTAAGAAGCCACTGCTACTTCATATTACAGCTTTGTTTTAATATACTTTTATCGGTGCAATGTAATTATTCCTCCTAATGAGGTTCAGAGTGATAGAAACATACATGTACATGGCAGTTGGTGTGTTTCCTATTTTAAACCCATAACATCATAATAAAAATGAGGAAGGGTTCCCTTGTTGTTTTCATCCCCAGTGTAACCCAAAATACCAATACAAACCACTACCAAGGAGATGAAGGAGACAGGGTGGTTAGGACAGCAGCTGTGTTGAAGCTCAGAAAGGACATGCATTGGCAGATTTGTGAGGTGAAGCCTGCCACACAATGTGCCTAGATCAAGTCTGACTCCTAAAATTAAAATGGAAAAAAAAATTCCGTTCTTGATGTTTTGCCTCTCAGAGAGCTATCTTTCTCCCCACTACAGAATATTTTTGCTTTAGATGTTCTAATTCATTAATTTTAATATGTTGTCACTCAATGGGGGAAGGATTAATTTATGGAAAAGAAAAACAGCCACAACTGACTGCAAAATGACTACTCATCATAAAAACACCTTATACTTATGTATGTTACTACAGTTTAAAAATTTTTTTCCATTTGCAATTTAAACTAAATTAAAAATATTTCAGATATGTTGTTGTGATGGTTTTGCTTTTCTCTGGCAAATCAACAGTTTGAGATGGCATAAATTCAAAATAAAAAGCAGCAGGAATCATGAGAACTCTATGCCCATGTTGGAAGACTCAGGGAAGGTAATAAGTGTGAGAGCAACATGGAGCAAGGTGTTAATGAACTTGGGAGAGAATGAAAGCAAAAATCTACAACGTAGGTTTAGGCTTAAATCAAAGGACATGCATATGCCTTTGTTTCACACAAGAAGGAAAGATGGACAAATAACTGAAGATATAAATACATTTTTAGAAGAAATATATAAACCAAGAAGTTGATAAAATTCAATGCTGTTTTTTCTATGAAGTAAGAAGTCTTTTGGTAAAAATGAGAGACAGAGAAGGTTCCTTGAACAAAGTGGTGGTGTTCTACATCAAAGGTCACCAAATTAGCCAGGTGCTGAGGCACACACCTGTAATCCCAATACTTGGGAGGATGAGACAGGAAGATGGACCTGCCTCAGCAACTTAGTGAGACACTCTGCAACTTAGTGAGACCCTATCTCAAAATAAAAAATAAAACAGGGCTGGGGGTGTAGTTCAGAGGTAGAATGCCCCTGGGTTCCATCTCCAGTACCATATACACACAAAAAAAGTCACCAAATTAAGGCCAGTGTGCCTCAAGTGGTTTATACATTTTTAAAGGATTGAAAATGAAAACAAGGCCGGGCGTGGTGGCGCACGCTTGTAATCCCAGTACTTTGGGAGGCGGAGACCGGAGGATCCGGGTTCGCGGTCAGCCTCAGCTCGCGCTCTCTCTCTCTCTCTCTCTCTTTCTCTCTCTCTCTCTCCCTCTCTATTTAGTGAGGCCCTCCGCAACTTCATGAGACCCGGTTTCAAAATAAAGTATAAAAAATAGGGCCGGGGTGTAGCGCGGAGGTAGAACGTCCCTGGGTTCAATCCCCGGTACCGCAAAAAAAAAAATGAAAACAAAGAAGAATATGATACACAGTATAGATGGCCCACAATGTTTGAAATATTTATTATGTGGCCCTTTTCATAAAAAGTTCACTAACTCTGGGTCTACATAATATCATCTATGAAGGAGAGAATAACGACTAGAAATTAGAAGGAATAAATCTGAAAAGGCATCAATCTGTACAGCAGTTATGATCTTTTCTGTTTTTTAATGTGATCTTTTCCTCCAAAAGGGCATTAAATAAACACTTATTAATAATAAGTGTTTATGAAATAAATAAATAAATAAATAAATAAAACAAAACACTTATGAAAGAAAATTGTCCAGAGTAGATATTTTATCTTATTTTATTTATTGGTTGGTTGGTTAGTATTCGGCATTTAACCCAGGGGCGTTCTACCTCTGAGCTACATGACCAGGCCTTCTGAACTACATGACCAGGACTTTTAACAATTTTTTTTTACCTTGAAAGAGGGTCTAAGTTGCTGAGGGTCTCACTAAGTTGCTGAGACTGGCCTTGAACCTGCCATCTTCCTGTCTCAGCCTCTCAAGCACTGGCATTACAGCCACCACACACAGCGTAGGCAGATATTTTAAACACCAAGAATCTGAACTACATGATACAGATTACTAGCCTATTAGTAGACTCCAACATAAGAAATAAGGCATAAGAACTAAAACAACAAAGATTTTAATAACTTTAAGACATAACTTAGCTAGGTGCGATGGTGCACACCTGTAATCCCAGTAATTGGAAGAACAGATTTAGAACTTTTGTGTGTGTGTGTGTGTGTGTGTGTGTGTGTGTGTGATACTGGGGATTGAACCCAAGGGCATTCTACCGCTGAGCTACACCCCCAGTCCTATTTTATTGTTTATTTATTTATTTATTTTTGCTGTACTGGAGATTGAACCCAGGGGCATTCTACCTCCAAGCTACACCCCCAGCCCTATTTTTTATTCTTTATTTTGAAACAGGGTCTCACTAAATTGCGGAGAGCCTCACTCTGTAGCTGAGGCTGGCTGCAAACCCAGATCCTCCTGTCTCAGCCTCCCAAGTACTAGGATTACAAGCATGTGCCACCACGTCCGGCTTTTATTGTTTATTTTGAAACAGGGTCCCACTAAGTTGAGGAGGGCCTCGTGTTGCCGAGGCTGGCTTCTAACCTGCGATCCTCCTGTCTCAGCCTCCCAAGTACTGGGATTACAAGTTTGTGCCCCCAAGTACTGGGATTACAAGTGTGCGCCACTACGCCCGGCTCAGATTTAGGACTTCTACTTCCAACCTAACAGAGAATAATTGGTACTAGGTCACTAGCAACTAGAAAACTGAACACATTTTATGAAGATGCTCTTTTCAGATGCTGGACAACAGGCAATACAGGGCTGTGAGCCTATAAAACACTGAAGGGGCTTTACGACTGCCCTTGTTTTTCACCAACTACACCTTTCCCTAACATCTAAGGGAAATGCCCCAGCAGTGTACAACAGCGCTCAATGAGCTCAAGAGACAAATTTGAGTAAAGCAAGGCTGAGGAAGCTGGAATTCTCAGGCCAGAATAACAACAAAAGAGAAAGCTAAATGGGGAAACTTTCAGAAAATTCTATATAGGGCCTTTTGCAGGAAAAAGTTAATCAGAGAAAGGTTTGTAAATTTTTAAACCGGGCCTCTTGAGTATTCAAAGAAAGACTAGGTTATAAAGGAATACAGTGAGACTCAGAAAGACCGAGCAAAGAACCACCACCAGAAAACCTGCAAACTTATCAACTCTTGGACTCCCAGAATACTGCAGAATATTCCAGCTTTTGAAAGCCAAAATGGGGACCACTGAATACAAGGACATTCGGTACGACTCTATAATGTGCTATACTTTAATAATAAGGCGAAACTAGTCTTAGCAAAGGGTCCTCTAAAGATGTCTAATATGGCTTAAGAACAATCATGAAAGGATTAAGATGATCCACCCAGTAACTTGACTTCCTGACAAAGCAAAGTACAACATTCAATAAAGGAGGATAAAAATCCACTCGTAGTATTCAAACACATGACAGTATCCAAACAAAAATTATTAGAAACACCAAGATGAGAAAGGATGATGGAATTAGGAGACAAAAATATTAAAATATGTATTATAAGCCACGTGTGGTGGTACATGCCTGTAATCCCAGTACTTGGGAGACTGAGACAGGAAGATCCAGGTTCAAGGCCAGCCTCAGCAACTTAGTGAGACCCTCAGCAACCCAGTGAGACTTGTTTCAAAGTAAAAAATTTAAAAGAGGGTTGGCAGTGTAGCTCAAAGGTAGAATGCCCCTGGATTCAGCATCCAGTATCAATTTTTTATATTTTTAATATAAAAATATATTTTTTAATTACAACTACATTGCAGATTTAAAGAAAACCATGAACACGGTATAAAGAGAAATTAGACTATAAATCTCATAAAATAAAACTTCTAGGGATGAAAAATAAAATATTTAAACTGAATAATCCCTAGAAGGATTTTTTTTTTTTTTTTTTGCGGTACTGGGGATTGAACCCAGGGGCATTCTATCTCCGAGCTCCACCCTCAGACCTATTTTTTATTCTTTATTTTGAAACAGGGTTTCACTAAGTTGCGGAGGGCCTCACTAAGTAGCTGAGGCTGGCCACGAACCCGGATCCTCTGGTCTCAGCCTCCCAAGTACTGGGATTACAATCGTGCGCCACCACACCCGGTTTAGAAGGATTTAAGAACATCATAACCACTACAAAAATAATGATCAATTATCTGGGAACTAGGGCAAGTAAAACTACCCAAACTAAAGTTCCAGCTAAATATATACTTAAATATAAATATTTTAAAGATTTGTTTGAGCCGGGCATGGTGGCGCATGCTTGTAATCCCAGTACTTTGGGAGGCGGAGACTGGAGGATCCGGGTTCACGGCCAGCCTCAGCTCTCTCTCTCTCTTTCCCCGTCTCTCTCTCTCTCTACCTAGTGAGGCCCTCCGCAACATCGTGAGACCCCGTTTCAAAATAAAGTATAAAAAAATAGGGCCGGGGGTGTAGCGCGGAGGTAGAATGCCCCTGCATTCAATCCCCGGTACCGCAAAAAAAAAAAAAAAAAGATTTGTTTGAAAGAGAACTGGCTATTTAAAACAAAAATAATAATAATGTATTATGAGGTTACTATAACATAAACAGAAGTAAAAATCAGCATAAAAGAGGCCAGAGGAAATTATGTTGTAGTAAGGTTCTAACATTATACATGGACATGATATGCTACTTGTAAGTAACTCTGAGAAGTTAAACACACACATAAGAAAACCTGAAACAACCACCAAAATAAGAAAATTAAAGGATATTGCTAGCAACTTGATAGAGAAGAGGAAATCAGTAAAAATTACTAAATCCAAAAGGAAAGAGGAAAAATTACCTTGCAAAAAAATAACAAAAATTGGAAGACCTAAATCTAACCATATGAAAAATTACATTAAATGCCAATGTTCTACATTTTAATTAATACAGAAATCAGAATTGATTTTAAAAGCAAAAGTTAAGTCATTACTATCCGCAGAAAAAAATACCTTAAGCCAGGTGTGGTGGCTTAATTCCAGTACATGGGAGGCTGAGACAGGAGGACCGCAGGTTTACGGCCAGCCTCAGCAAGTTAGTGAGACCCTGTTTCAAAATAAAAAATAAAATAGGGCTGGGGGTGTAGCTCAGAGGTAGAATGCCCCTGGGTTCAATCCCCAGTACCACAAATATAAATATATGTATATGTATATTTTAAAAATAAAAACACAGATAAGCTAAATGTAAAGGTATATATACACATATATGTGCTGCACAACATATAGAACAAACCTTGAGTGGCTACATTGATATCATTCATGACATTTATTTTATAAAAATCCTAAATGTACATGTACCTAATAAAAACACATGAAGCAAAAACTAGGAAAAGTCAAAGAAAAAACAACAAACCCACAACAATAGTTAGGGATTTTATAACTCCTCTTTTAGTAAAAAGTTAACTTTGATAAAAAGTTAATTAAAACAGTAAACAGAAAATCAGTAAGGCTAGAAAAGACTTTATGATACTATCACCCACTGACCTACTGGACTTTTATAGAACACCACAGCCAAAAATTGGAGAAAAACATATTATTTTCAGAAGTATGCAAGACAGTCAACAAGACAGACTATACTCTGAGTCATTAGAAAAACCTACACAAGCCAGGCGTGGTGGCACACACTTGTAATCCCAGTACTTGGGAGGCTGAGACAGGAGGATCCGGGTTCACAGCCAGCCTCAGCTACTTAGTGAGGCCCTCCGCAACTTAGCGAGACCCGGTTTCAAAATAGAGAATAAAATATAGGGTTGGGGATGTAGCTCGTAGATAGAATGCCTCTGGGTTCAATCCCCAGTACCACAAAAAAGTAATAATAATTAAAAATTTTTAAAAATACATATACATTTAAAAAAAGGAAATATTAAAAAAATGGATGCCAATAAATTTGTAACTTAATCTGAGCAAATTATTTAAAAGATAAATATCACCAAAACAGGCACAGGAAAAATAGAAAATCTCAATTTAGTATCTGTTTAAATAATTTATATGTATAATTTAAAACTTTGACCAACATAAAACCTCCTGGCTCAAATTTCTTCTCTACTGAATTCTAACAAACATTTAAAGGAGGACTTACACACACTTCCTCAGAATTAGGGAATAAGGAACGCTTCTCAACTCATTTTATGAGTCCAGAATTATTCTGATAAACCAGACCAAAAGATTACAATAAAAGAAAATGACAAACCAATACCCATCATGAACACACAAGGAAGACTTAATCAAAATAATTTCAAATGAACTCATGCAATATCTAAAAGGGTAATTTGCCATAAACAAATGGGATTTACCTCAGAAATGCAAGGTTGGTTTAACACTCAAAATTCAATCTATATGAGGTGTCATGTTAATAGATAAAAAGGAAAAAAGCCATATGAACTTCCAATACATGGCAAAATATTTTTAAAATTTAATATATAGGCCGGGCGTGGTGGCGCACGCTTGTAATCCCAATACTTGGGAGGCTAAGACCGGAGGATCCAGGTTCGCGGCCAGCCTCAGCTACTTAGGCCCTCCGCAACTTTGTGAGACCTGGTTTCAAAATAAAGAATAAAAAATGGGGTCGGGGGTGTAGCTCGGAGGTAGAACGCCCCTGGGTTCCATCCCTGGTACCGCAAAAAAAAAAAAAATTTAATATATATTCCTGATAAAAGTTCTCAATAAACCAAGAAAAAAAGTAGAATCTTCATCTACCTTAAATATGGCATTTATGAAAAAAGTTCATGTAAAATCAAATCTTTTTCATTTTTACTGGTTAGATGAAGCTCACAGCGATAGAGACAAACATGCACACAGTACTTGGTGAACTTTCCCCCAGCTCCTACCCTGCTCCCTCCCTTTCCCTGTGCAGGATACTGACATTGGTTGGCATTGATAATTTTGCAAATGTACACTGTGTGGATAGAAGTGTTACTATCTTAATCAGATCTCCCTCCCCCCACCATCTCCTTCCCTTAGACCCCCTCCATCACTCCACTAGAGTTTCTCCTCCTTTGTCTGGGGTCCCTTTTGTATCCCAATTTCTCCCTAGCTTCCACATATGAGGGAAAACATATGATCCTTCATTTTTTTTGTGACTGATTGATATAACTCAGCATAATATTCTCTAGTTCCATCCATTTTCCTGAAATGACATAATTTTGTTCTTCTTTAATGTAAAATCAAATCTAATAGAAAAAGACTGAATGTTTTCCCCCTCAAAGATCTGGGAAAACGCTCTTGCCATTTCTGCTCAATACTGTATTTGATCTTAGCTATGGTGATAGGGCAAGCCAAAAGAAGTACAAAGATTCAAAAGGATGACATTAAGTCTCTGTTTATTCAAACTTAATTCTGTTGGTAGAAAATCATATGGAATCAAGAAAAAAATGAATTAATAAGTTAAACTGGCAAGATAAGGTTTAAATCCAATATACAAAATTTAAGTTATTTCTTTATACAGGCCAAATCAAAAATTTAAAATACTGTTTATAATAGTAACAAAAAGTGTTATGAGCCCAACATTGTCAACCCTGACACAATATGTACAAGGCCTTTACACTAAAAATTACAAAATATTACTTAGATTAAAGACAACTCAAATAAATGGAGAAGTAAACCATGTTTATAGATCAGAAGACTCAACATAAAGATGTGAATGTTCAGTTGGGTATGGTGGCACACCCCTGTAATCACAGTACTTGGGAGGCCGAGACAGGAGGATCACAGGTTTGCAGCCAGTCTCAACAACTTAGCGAGGCCTCCGCAACTTAGTGAGACCATATTTCAGAATAAAAAAATAAGGGTATAACTCAGAGGTAGAATGTCCGTGAGTTCAATCCCCAGTACCACAAAACAAAAACAAAAACAAAAAATGTGAATGTTCTCCAACATATCTATAGATTCAATGCAATGCCAATCAAAATCCTAACAGGAATTCTTTTGACTTCCACTTTTGAAACAGAAAGCTGGAAAGAACATAGCTTACACTCTGACAATAAAAAGAACAAAAGAAAACAATCTGCAAATACAAACTTCACTTGAATTCATCACACATGTGAAACACTAAGTGAAAACAGTTGCCGTGAAGGGCATATTGGGCTTGAGCACTTGGGTTCTTGGGAAGGTCAATAATGGACACCAGAAAGAATAATTCAGCCAAAATTGTTAATGAACTGCTGAAAGATGAGTGTGTGCTAGCAAGAGAATATAGAGCCCATGGAGAGCACATGTGCAAAGAGAATTTACGTCTATCCACAGGCTCTTAACAGACCTCACTAGATATTCACAAAAACAGGGCATAATAAAAGCCCAAGAAAGCATCCCTCATGGTGCAGGCTGGGGGGGAGAACAGCCACTGAGAGAAACCATGAAGTCCAGCCAGGATCCTTTCTACCAACTTTAACATGGCAGGGGCTTGGGGGCAGAGGGGCTGAGACCACTGAGGGAAGGTTAAGAAACCCTGTCACTCTGAACACTGCTGCAAACCCATTAGAGCTATGAAGAGAGGAAAAAAGCCAGTAGCCCTGGTTGTGGAAAAGGCACTCATAAGTGGAAGCTGAGAGAGATACTGAGAAGTCCCCATTTCCAAAATCCCGCACACAGTGGTTGCCCAGTATACTATGTGAATATATTGCCGCATCCAGTAAAATAATGGATCCAGGTAGAAATGGAAATATGCAAGTTGCAGGCTTGAGTGAGCCAGACTGACTGACAACTGCAACTTGTTTTCATAGTTTGAAGTCCAAAGAAGGAAGCTCTTAGTCTGCCAGTCTTCTAATAGGCAGACCTGAAGGTTAAGCTATTGGTAATAGACCAAGAGTCAATTAAAAAAAATGCAACAAGGTTAATCAAAGGGAGTATTGGTCAGTGCTATACGAATGGAGGGACCCCATCCTCTCAGTTTTCTGTAGCTGGTATTAACACAGAACAGTTTCCTCAGCTTTTGACAGAGCTAACCCATCAGTAAACCAGGCCCAGGTATTCACAGGAGCTTCTGTGAAGGGAGACCCAAGCCCAATGAGCCAGGGCCTTTTCTTCAGGCAGTAACATGAGAGAGAAGTTTTTCTCCAAGAGGGATATCTTCTACCCCTCATGCAGAACCAAAATAATATGAAGTCCAGGCCACCTATATCCTTGCACAAACTATTTTCATTTGATTGATGGGGTCCACTGAGCTTTTTCCTGTTCACCATAAAGCCCAACTTAACCTTCCCCAAAAAGGGACATCACACCATCATCACACACACATCAATGGGTCAGGTACATCATCTTAAGAAGAGTTTAGCAACTGGCAAATAGCTATCAGCTTTTCAAAAGAGGTGCACTTGGTGAGAGTGTAGCTCAGTGGTAGGTGCTTGCCTAGCATGCCTGAAGCCTGGGTTCAATTCCCAGCACCGCAAAAATAAAAAAGCAAACTTTAGCCAGACATATCAGGAAAAAGAGGCCAACTTGGGCAACATAGCAAGACCCTGTCTCAAGAGAAAAGAAAAAAGGGGGGGATTAAAAAGGTACACTTGGTAGCTGGGTCAGGCAGGTGGCACTGCTGTACTGGGAAATGACCTGAGTTTCCCAGCAGCCAACAACCTTTATCTAAAGCTGTGATTTCTTTCCCCCTGGGATGATCCATTGTTTTTGCTGGATCACTTCTCTAAATACAGCAGCCCATAAAGGGAGAATCTCTTTTAAATCTATAAAAAGTCATAGCATAAAAATGTCAAAACATCAATACCAATTATACATTTAGCAGAGGGAGCCAGAACAACAGTACACTGAATAGGCCCGAGGCTCCACCTACACTTCAGCTTTTTTGAATTTGAGTGTTTACCCCCTACCTGCAGGAACACAGATCAAAGATTTTAACAGACACACAAAAGCAACTACAGCCACTGCTGCCAGGGGACTATATTATTTCCTGAGCAGGAGCATGGGGATTGGCGGGAGGAGGCGGCCAGCCTATAGGGGAGGGATGTGGGGTGAGAAGGCTGCTTTTTTTTTTTTTTTGCGGTACTGGGGATTGAACCCAGGGGCATTCTACCTCCAAGCTCCACCCCCAGCCCTATTTTTTATTCTTTATTTTGAAACAGGGTCTCACTAAGTTGCGGAGGGCCTCAATAAGTAGCTGAGGCTGGCAGCGAACCTGGATCCTCCAGTCTCAACCTCCCAAGTACAAGCGTGCGCCACCACACCCAGCCAGAAGGCTTTTCTTTTGCTTTGCTCCTCACTCCAGGGTGGTGCTGCTTCTTCCCTCCTGTACCCCAAGCTCTCTCTATTTGCCCCCACTCCCTGCACATGATCCCTGCAGTCCTCAGTGCCTTCAGCCTCCCTTGCCACCTGCTGTGCTTTTTCCTCACAGAAGTAGGATGGTGACTTAGGCACCTCTGTCCAACAGAGCTGGAAAAGTTTGCCTTCTTTTCCCTCCTTGCCTTACTTGGCTTTTATCTTAAGCAGCTAAGGTTAGAATAGAGAGAGAAAGAAGAATCAAGTATAGAGAAAAAGAATAGCTCTGTACCAATAAGCAAGGCACTGCATTTACATTCCATTTCAAGTGAATTTATAATGTGTCTAGTATCCCCAAAGCTCTGCATCCTCATTGCTGACACCTTTTATTTTAGCTCCTGTGAGCCCTTGATTCAACAGTTACAACCATATTGCCTTTGCCTAGGGCCCTGAGGCTTGCTACCTCATTGATGTAATCCCATTCTTTCCTCCTCCAGCCTAGAAGGGAACAATTACCAAAGCAACCATCCTGCAGCTTCATTTAATTCCAACTCTCACTGCTCAGCCTCAAAAAATTCATTAAAAGGTAAGGTGGTAGGATATTCTTACTCTCTACTACTGTCTCGCCAAGCTAAACAAGAGCATTTACTACGTATCTCATGTCCCCTAAACATGCCCACAAGGGACCCTATTCTTTTGAAATGTCAGGTTCGTGATCTTACCAAGGACTACCAGGGAGCCTTCCGATGCAATAAACACGAGGGTGAGTTTATTCAAGCTCGAGCTCGGGCTTCCAATGTGGAGAGAAGCCCCTAGCTCCCGGAGAACAAAACTTTTATCCCCCCAGGAGGGCAGCCCATCCCACCCTTACATTGATTGGGTAGTTTAAAGCATAAGCCTGTTGTCGTTCTCTGATAGGTTTAATTTTCGCGCCTTAGGTAAGGGTCATTACTAGGGAGACTTTGGCCCTATATGGTGACCTTTGTGATTGGTTGGGCCCGCAGTGCCTCCCTCAAGAATGTTCAGGATGGGTGGGGGGCTCCCTGGCTCTGGTCAGAGTGACCTCGCCTGATTCTCTGCAAACTCCAGACCCGGGTGTGCTTAGCACCGATTGGCTGTTGTTAGGGGTTACTGGGGACAAGATCAGATTACAGGGTATGGGGGCAGTATGTTATAGAGATCTAACTTCTACTTAAAGCTTTAATTAAAACCTGTTATAGCTTTATTTTGGCTCTTCACTTTCTCTTTCAGGAAGACCTATATCTCTGTCAACATCACATTCTTGTTGCCAAAAATTGTTAAGGGTCTGGGATTATATCCTACTTATAAGCTATGAAGCTAGCCTGTTAGTGTATCGTGGATAGTAGAAGATATAAGATGCTGGGTCAGAGATGAAGGACTTTATAATCCATGATACAACAAAGAGTATGAGCATCATGTTGGTGACCATTCACCTTGCTCTACAAGTCCCCCTAGTGGCGGGGCATACGTGGATGTTCTACATTATGTGGGTTTCTGTCACAGATGAAAGACATTGAGTTTGGCAAATATCTCATTTTTTTTTATAACAGGCAGAGGAAGTCTGTTCATCTGCTCTTTGTCTGGGGAATCATTACTTCATCCCTCACGCTTGCTAGCTACAGACACAACTCTAGGAAATAGACCAGGTAAAAAGCACTCGGGTCTTTGTATTCTTGGAATATTCAGCACAGACTTTCTGGGATGTTCAGGGCTCATCGTGGACCACTTCACCCAACACACTCTTACACATGTAAGAGGTACTGTGTAGTACAATAAGGCAAGAACATAAATATTTCACACATGTTTCAGAAAGAAGTAAACTAAATTTGCGTACAACATTAATTATCTATATAGAAAAGACCATGAAATTCATTTTTAAAGCCCTCAAGATAACAAATTAATTTATTAAAGATGCAGGATACAAAGTCAATATAAAAAACTGTAGCTATGGTAACAATAAATAACGATTTAAAAAATTAGTTATTTCAATAGCACTGAAGAAATGAAATAATTAGGTAGAATTCTAACAAAATATGTGCAGGATGTGTAGGCAAAGAGCTACAAAACACTTAGAAAATAAATCAAAGATGACCGAATAACAATAGAGACACTGTCCATAAGTTGGAAGACAATACTATTGTCAATTATCCCCCAATTGATCTATAGATTCTCTGCAATATCAATCAAAATACCAGCAGGATTTTTTGTAGATATTATACCCCTAAATAGAGACTAGCAGGTAGCAATAATTGAAGATATTCTGCTAAATATAATAGAAAGTAACTGGTCATTACAGTCTTTAGGAGTTATTAGTAAACTCTTAAAATGCATCCATTTTCCCAAATGAATGTCCCAAGTAATATAATGGGTGTTACTGAGTCTACAGTGGAACTACAGCTGACAGAAGCATTCTGCTGTTCTCTGGCACAACACATAAAGGATGGCAATCTTTTTATAAAAAGCATTATATATCTAACTAGGTTCAATAATAGACCACTAAACTGGGCGCAGTGGCGCATGCCTGTAATCCCAGTACTTGGGAGGCTGACACAGGAGAATCTCAAGTTCGAGGCCCGTCTCAACAACTTATCAAGACCCTGTTTCAAAATATAAAAGGGCTGGAGTTGCAGCTCAAAGGTAGAATGCCCCTGGGTTCAATCCCCAGTACCAAAAATAATAACAAGAGACCACTAGATTATAGGCAGTTACCCAGCTATGTCTCTCACCAAAGCATTAGACTGTTAACATCACAGAAGAGGGGCCACAGTTTTAAGTATATAATCCAGTTGATCAACTGACTTTGCCTCGAGACACAGAAATTAACTTAAGAGTGGGAGAACTATGCAAAGAAAAGGAAGTGACAGAAAAGAGAAATCAATGATGGAAAGGTACAAACATGGCTGTTTATGTAATTCTTTGATTAAAACATAAGGGGAGAAACATCAACAAAATCTAGGATTACACCTATAATCCCAGTACTTGGGAGGCTAGGACAGAAGGATGGCAGGTTCAAGGGTGGTAACTTAGTGAAACCCTGTTTCAAAACAAAAAATAAAATAAGGCTAGAGATGTAGCTCAGAGGTAGAACAACCCTGGGTTCAATCCCCAGTATCACAAGCATATATCTATAGATAGATAGAATATATAAATATATATAGATATATGTAAATATATCTATATACTTATGTATATATTTGCCATACTGGCTATATATGGATATATACATACATACGTACACACACATTTAGAGGATGCAAAGATGGATATAAGGCAGTTAAAACAGTAAGCCTGAAAACTGGGGGTGGAATAATGGGACAAAGCCCCAAAGCAGATATGCCTACAGTAGAATAACAGAGGGAGGTTAGACTGTAGTAATAGTCACAAGGTCCAAACTCTAGGTTTCAGATGAGAAAATGAAAAGAAATGTCATGTATTTATTTTTGTAATGTATGTGATGTTGGCACATGACACAAATATATAGTGTAAAAAATAAAAATTAAAAAACTTAATTACTCCACTTAGGTGAGGTAGGGGAGAATAGGGAAGAATGGTTTGTGGCATTTCTGTTAAAAGTATGCAATTTTGTTGGGTGTGATGGCACATGTTTGTAATCCCAGTACTTGGGAGGCTGAGACAGGATAGCAGGTTAAAGGACAGCCTCAGCAACATAGCAAGGCTCAGTAACCTAGCAAGACTGTGTTTAAATAAAAAACTAAAGATAAAAAAAAGGCTGGGGATGTAGCTCAGGGGTAATAATCCCCAATACCACACACACAAAAGGATACAATTTTGATGCATGCATTTTATCTAATATAATTAGTTTTCAATTATTCTCTTATAGATAGTGAGTCATCAATGTTGTTGGCTCTCCATTACCTTGGCTACTCCCCACTTAATGGAGCTTTCAGCAGATGGTCGTCCATTTCTATTTTTCTGATAAAACATTTGTTGTGAAAGAAATTTAAAATTGGGAAGCCAAATGAAATTTTTGAATTGGCTCTAAACCAAAATAACCCTTTCTTCCTTGGGCTCCAGTATCAGAAAGAGTTCAGAGTTAACTATGTTAAATATTCATTGAAAAAGCACCCTTTCTGAAGCAATATGGTTTAAAAAGTGATTTCTGCAATTAGAAACTGTTTTTGCATATATACTTTGCAACTTTTCAAATCACTTTCAGTTACAGTTAATTCCTATATTTCACAAGGTTGAGTTTTTTACTTACAAACTTGAGAATCAGAACTAACAACAAGCTAGTTAAGAATGAATTGACATGAATAGTGTGATGTAAATATAACAAATTATTCTAACAGTCACATTTGTCCAAATTTTTTTAAAAAGTGTAAAATTAAAAGTCAAAGATCCCATATCAGGATTTTTGGAATTGAAAGAGATATGCAATCAAAATGTTTATAACTAAAAATATAACTTTTCAAAAAAGATTTTAATTGAGCTGTATTTTGAGTTAGATTCACATCTGTTGCTTAGTTATCATTAGGAAAGCCAAACTGTTTTCCCAGTTTATTAGTTAAAGAATTAACCTATTAAAATTAATTTATAACATGAAATTTGGTTTAAATCACAACTGTAGCAGTTTTCAAAATCAGTATCCTATATGAATACTAAATATATTAAATGCACAAGTGTGAAAAATCTGTTACTATGGAAACAAGAATCTTTATAGATTCTGACATATGTAATTTAATATAAAATGTTCTCATGAAAATAACAATCTGATTCTCAATCCACTAGGATAGATAGTAACATATTGTTAAAAACAGGGGGTGTTAGGAATATCTGGTCAGGGTCTGAATAACTTGTAAACACCAAATAAATTTGTGGTTCTTAAAAAGAAATAAAATTAGATTAAACATTGAATTGAACTAAAAATAAATGCTGTCTGGGATAGCTTATATATTTTTAACAGACAGTCATTTTTACAGGGAATAAATGGCAAAGTTCAGATCTGAGTTTCTTTTGCTACCATTACTGCTAACAAAACCCCAGATTTTGATTTTTCAGAATAATTTGAATATAACTTGGAAACATTGTCTCTAAAAGAGATAAGTAAACATAGAAATACATTCCGACAAAAAGAATCACAGCTATACTGTGACCCAAGAAAAGCTTGACTTACCAAATGTTATATAACTATGAAGTAGTGACTTAACCTAGGTCACCAAATTCTAAGCTCCAGTACTTTAATAGTTCTCCAAAGAGAGACAGCTAACTACTTAGTAGGATGGGGTTTGGAGAATTTTAACACTGACTCTGATGGTAACTTACCTAGACTTTTTCAAGTTAACAGATTTCTCAATGCCTTGGTTCCTTTTACTTTATGGAGCTATTTTGACAATGAACTTTAACTTTGGCAGTAAAGCATTATATATTATCTTCATTATATTAATAAATTTCTTCATCTCCACCTTCAACTGGTAACATGTTTTCTCTGATTTTAGTTTTAAGCATTTTATGTACATTAAGCTATCTTTCAAGCATTTTATATACATTAAGCTATCTTTTAATGTGGCTGGCATTATAACAATATCCCCTTTCCCCAACTTTCAAATGCATAAACAACATTCTCAGCATTACTAAAGCCTCACTACCCAAAGTTGTGTTGAAAATTTTCCATATTACTCTCATCTTACATAGAAATGCAATTCAAAATGTATGTAATTGATAGCAATTCCCTTCTAAAGCTTAAACAGCCACTGAAAGATTATAAAAATGCATATTGCTTTTCAAAATTATGAGAATAAATCTAATTACAAATAAAAATAGGATCAAACATTTTAAAAAGTGAAGATCACTAATATTCCTAAAATAATGGAAATAGGTAATGATTAATATTCTAACAATTCAGGCATGAGCAATGTCTTCTATTTTGTCAATAGATATGAATTCAGTATATATATTCAATATACATATTCAAATATAAAAAATGTGTCCTCACTATTGGGAATAGAAATGTACTTACAGGTAACCAAAAGTAATAGAAATTCAATTTTAACTTAATATATTGGTTTATTATTTATACCATTATTATTTCAACAGTTTATCTATTTAAATTTATAATTTATGAAGACAAGTACCTAATTTACTTTTACCTTTTCCACACGTAATTTACAACATTAGCATTCAGTTATACATATTTAAGAAATAACAATCCATTAAGAAATGTACCCATGTCAAAAATAGAAATGGCCAATTGCAATAAAATATTAATGACAAATGATCAGCATTACCAAAGGTGAAGACTGAGTAGTAATTTCCAAAAGTAACACAAATGATTAAAATTTAATACACTGCAATTATGTTATTAGCAATGAAATGTTTAAAAATATTTTAGGGTATAATCACTTTAGATAAATCTGATTAATATTCTGAATGAATGAATGAAGGAAGGAAGGAAGGAAGGAATATCTGAATGAATGAATACTGAAACCATGACAATGTTTAAACACGTTGAGGTGTTTGCAATTTGGAATATACAGAAATGACTTGAATACAAACAAACTAGTTGAAATTCAACATGGTTCACTATAAAGATGCAGTGGGTTTCTATTTGTAGAACAAAGAACCTCAACCAAAAACATATAACTACTAAAACATTTTCAAGTGCCATTATCAAGACTTTGAAAAGAATATATACTTCTTACTATGAAAATCTTTTCTAACACCCCAACACACACCTCCCTGAATTTTTTAATGTTTGGCATAAGTGACCAACAAACCAAAATAGAATGCACGTTTTTAAAAGACTACTCGTATTCTATTTAAGAACTGCATGCAATCACTTATAAATTTAGCCTTTTTAAAAGGCATCCTAATATAAAACAGTGGGGGGGGGGAATCCCTGCTATACATACGAAGCACAGTTTAAGCCTGATACAACTGACCAATCAAAATTAGTGAATGCACTGCATCTCTCTGCAGTGGAGAGAAGCGACAAGGTAGGCTGTCATTCTGCAAAAGCTGCTCAGAACAGGCTTCCGTCTGAAAAGCAGTGCTGTTCCTTTTTAGAAAGACTGATCTAAATGTTGTCTCTGGAGACAAGAAGCCTTCAGTATGTTAAATGACTTTCATTATGTATTTTCAGATGCTTATTGATTCCACAGTAGGAAGAGTGAGAGACTGCAGCAGCCTCTAAGCAGCACTACCCGTTCCATACATTAGCAGTACTGCTGAAACAATGGCACAGCACAGACACTTATTTTCATTAAGGTCATTTTTGAAGAGATG
>PVJS01022154.1:0-30811 GCA_004027185.1 Glis glis
ACACACACACACACACACACACACACACAAAGTAAAGGGCATCTATAATCGTGCATCTGTTACTGCATCTCTAAATATTTATGCAAGGCTCATACCAAACAATCCTATTTTCATAGAGAAAGTACCTTCTAATCAATAAAAAAAAATCCCTTCTATTGGACTAGGGAGGCTGCTCAAGAAGTTGACAGCAAGCTGCAACTTTTCAAGGAGAACCGTCGGAGGAAGAAGGAGAGGAAGGAGAAGAAACGGCAGAGGAAGGGGGAGGAGTGCAGCCTGCCCGGCCTCACCTGCTTCACGCATGACAACAACCACTGGCAGACGGCCCCCTTCTGGAACTGTGAGTGCTCCTTCTAAAGACCCCTCCTGCCACTGCCAAGAGAGGTGCTGACTCAGGGGACAATTACTTGGTCTCAGAATTCAGCCACATAAAACCAAGGCAGGAGCTGGGTATGGTGGTGCATGCTTGTAATCCCAGTATTTGGGAGGCTGAGACAGGAGGATCACAGGTTCAAGTCCAGCCTTAGAAGCTTAGTGAGACCCTGTTTCAAAACAAAAAAATAAAATTGGGCTGGGGTATAGCTCAGAAGAAGAACACCCTTGGGTACAATCTCCAGTACCAAAATAATAATAATAATAATAATAATAATAACAATAACAATAAGTAAATAAAACAGGGCTGGGGGTATAGCTCAGAGATACAATGCCCCTGGGTTCAATTCCCAGTAACACACAAATACACACACACACACACACACACACACACACACACATAAGCAGGAAAATCCAAGGAGAAAGCATCATATTATATTCTATACTTGCAACTTGAATCCTTTTGCCAAAATCAATTACTTTTCTCTTTAGAAAATTTTTTTTATATTTTCTTTAAAAATGCCAAGCTTCCCTGTGGGTTACTCCACCTGGTGATGTTGGCTCACACAGTAGCCGGCGCGTGGCAGAGTTGCTACCCAGTAAGACTGCTCTATAAGTAAATAACAAGAAATGCACGGACAATTTCACCCCAAATATATTTTGTTTCTGCTCTATCTCTCATGCATACCGTAAGTATAATGTAGGGAAGCAAAAGAGTGGTAGAGTTGCCTTACATGCAGGGCCAATGCCCTGTTTATGCTCAGTCCACTTCAGCCTCATGCTTGTGGGATAATGAGATGTGCACAAAATTATTTAGTTTTGCCTTGAATTGCTGAGGATATGGAATGATAATATACACAATATTCACTGAAGATAGGAGGAAATCACAGTCTAGGTTCTTGGGGTAGGTCATCCGAGTGGAGGCTCCCCAGCCTGTGGAGTAGTAAATGAGCCCCTCTTCCAACGGAGGGGCTGCTTGTAGTCCACTGAAGCCAACGTCTTTCAAACTGGGATTTGGAACACCAAAGAATCCACACACCATTCTGGGGGGATTGAGGGTCTATCCAGGAGAACTGTTGTTTTATCTTTCTATTTTAATACTTCCTGATTATACCCATGTTTGCATCTATATTCCCAATCACATCAGACATGATCTCTTCAGGGGACAGTCTGTATCTAACCATAACACACAGTCTACAATTATACTATACTTATACTACTATACTAACTTGCCTTGCATATTATGAAAATAAACGAAATAAAAATTTTAAATTAAAAGATAAAAGTAAAGAGTTTTTAAAAATAGTTTTCAGCCGGGCGTGGTGGTGCACACTTGTAATCCCAGTACTTGGGAGGCTGAGACCGGAGGATCCGGGTTCGCGGCCAGCCTCAGCTACTTAGTGAGGCCCTCCGCAACTTTGTGAGACCCTGTTTCAAAATAAAGAATAAAAATAGGGCTGGGGGTGTAGCTTGGAGGTAGAATGCCTCTGGGTTCAATCCCCAGTACCACAAAAAATAAAAAATAAAAAAATAAAAATAAATAAAAATAAAAATAGTTTTCATTTTATTCTTTGGCAGTCCCAAAGCATATTGTTCTTACTTATTAAATATGCTTTCTTTTTTCAATCTCAGCGTCACGCTTTACAATGCAGGGAGCCAAAGGATCGTTTTATTTGGGCAGTCCTAATGCCTGCCTAGATGTGAGAGAGGACTCCGAAGGACGTGCTGACTCAGTAGATGCGCGTTGTTAGCAGCTGAGTAAATCAGTGTATTCATTTAGAAAAATACGACCATTAAACAGTCAGTTTTATCTAACTTACATTTTTAAATTCCCATCACCCCTGAGACTTATCAATTATTCTGACAAAGTGATCAGAAGGTATTTGTATGTTTTATGAAATGAGTTCAAGTCCCATTTAAAATATTGATTTGGAAGATTTCTACACAGATTAGAAAATTCTGGTTCCGTGGTTTTTAATGTGTCTAGACGTGAGCTAAATGTTCACCTACAGGTAATATAAATTATAAATACTTAGAGCACTTACTTTCAATGAAAAAAGTCATCTAATGATGAAAACATTCTCAATCATCCACCTCTAAGATGTTCTCTTTCATTTTGGGGGCAGGTGAGGAGTACAGAGGCAGAACATAGAGGATTTTTAGGTTAATGAAACCACTCTGATACTAAAATGGCAGCTGAATGTCATTGTATATGGTTCACACCCACAGAATGTGCAACAGCAAGAATAATGGTGTGCCAATGCGGGTTCAACAATTTTAACAGATGAACCCTGTTGTGGGATGTCAATAGGGGTGGAGGGCCAGGCCTGGTAGCACAGGCCTGTAATCCTAGTACTTGGGAGGCTGAGACAGAGGATTGCAGGTTTGAGGCCAGCCTCAACAACTTAGCAAGACCCTATTTCAAAATAAAAAATAAAAAAGGGCTGGGGGTGTAGCTTAGAGGAAGAACAATCCTGGGTTCAATCCCCAGTACCTGTCCCCCGCAAAATAGTAGTAGAGGTTGTACATCTGTGGGGACAGGGAATATATGGGAACATTGTAGTATCTTCTCAATTTTATTGTAAACCTAAAATGACTCCAAAAAAAGTCTATTAAAATAATTTGTGAAAAAATAATTTCTCACTCATTGTTTATAATATCCCTTTTAGTATGTCTAATACTGCCCAGGGTAGTAGAGTCTAAAAGTTAAGAGTAAACCCTCTAGCCAGACCTCCATGTGGCCAGTGTCAGCTGTTTGACCTGACAAATTACTTAACTTCTCTGTGTTTTCTTATCTGTAAAATGAGGATGGTAGTAATAATCCGTCTCAAACCGTTATTTGATTAAATGAGCAAATACATGCAAAGCATACATATACAAGGAATACTTATTAAGTATATGTCTCTTAGTTGTTTAAAAATATTTGCTGGACACTGATTCTGAAATTCAATGACCATTTACAGGAAATGTCAGCAAATTTGGAACTTTTGCTTTTTTTGCTAAAAGAATGGGTAATTTGTTGTTTGTTTGTTTGTTTGTTTGTTTTTGTGGTGCTGGGGATTGAACCCAGGGGCGTTTTACCTCCAAATTACACCCCCAGCCCTTTTTATTTTTCATTTTGAAGCAGGGTCTTGCTAAGTTGATAAGGGCCTCACTAAGTTGCTGAGGCTGGCTGCGAACCTGTAATCCTCCAGTTTCAGCCTCCCAAGTACTGGGATTACAGGCATGCACCACCAAGCCCACCTGGTAATTTGTTTTAAAATTTGATCTCTTTTAAATACTTCCTATGAGTTAACCAGGGAACCTCTGCATGGTACAAAAGATGTTCATGGTCAAAGGTAATCCCAAGTTAAAATGTTGTAGAGAGTCTACAGTGACTACAAATGACATCATCCCCAAATCCACCAAGCTGGGCTCAAGCCTGCTCCAAAGCCCTGCACATCGCAGGATCCTGTCTCTATGGACCATTTGTGAAGTGGCCTTGTGTCCTAGAGAACAAATGAGGGTACCCATCCCATCACTTTATGAAATAACTATGTTTTTCCTTTTTCAAAAAAATCAAAATAACCCTAAGTAGAAGTTCTGATATTTTTCTTCCCATCCTCCAGTCACTCACCTCACTTTGGAGACCACTGCCAGGCAGACCTCAGGGGAGAACGCCCTGACGGGCCGCAGCGTCACCGTGGCCTTCAGCCTCTAATGAGATCAACTTCCGCTTTCACCTAGCTTCACAGCAAATTTATATCAAGGGGCCAGACATGGCGGTGCACGCTTGCAATCCCAGTACTTGGGAGGCTGAGACAGGAGGATCACAGGTTCAAGACCAACCTCAGCAACGTAGCAAGGCCCTGTTTCAAAATAAAAGATAAAATAGGGCTGGGGGTCTAGCTCAGAGGTAGAATGCCCCCCCACACAAAAAATGTATAGGGGGAAATACAGTTACTTTTAACATTAAATCATAGTATGTATAAGAAAGGAAGCCATGAAGCTTACCTCATAAAGACAAGGAAACCCTGAGCCTGCCAGCCTGCCTGCGGGTTTTCACTATTTGGTTTTCTTCTGTTTTCCTTTCTCACCCAACAGTGGGATCCTTCTGTGCCTGCACGAGTTCTAACAATAACACCTACTGGTGTCTGCGTACAGTTAACGAGACACATAATTTTCTTTTCTGTGAGTTCGCCACTGGCTTTTTGGAGTATTTTGATATGAATACAGATCCTTATCAGGTAAGATAATATGTTTTGTGTTTTGCAAAGGCCGTTGGCTATAGGATCGCCAGAATGTGAGCTAGCATCTCTCACGCCGCCCTCTTCCTCCACAGCTCACAAACACAGTGCACACGGTGGAGCGGGGCGTTCTGAATCAGCTGCACATACAGCTAATGGAGCTCAGGAGCTGTCAAGGGTATAGACAGTGCAACCCAAGACCTAAAGGCCTGGAAATTGGTAAGGAAAAACTAGTATTGTTTTTCTATATTACCTGGAAAATTCTTTGGATTACCAAGTTTTCTGCCTTTGAATCGTTCATATGCACAGAAATATACATTTTTAGGATAGTTATGAGGACAGTTTCCAGGCAGTTCCAAACATAGCTTGATTTCTAAGTTCAGCTCTGGGTGCACAAGCAAAAACCTTAATCCAGCAAAAGATGTGGTGAGTGTGTCCTTACAATCTCACCCACAGGTCTCTATTCTATGAGTAAACCCTGATTCCTGACAGGAGCGGCTATGGGAAGATGAGATGAAAGCTTTGGGGATTTCCTTGCTATTGCTGTCAGCAGTCATAAGATAGACTAGGTAGACCGAAAGATCCTCTTTTGTTAAAGGAACACACAATGCCCTATTTCTGCTTGTCACAGTTTGGAGCTCCCCCAGTTGGGTCCCTGCCCGTAACAGAGTGAATTAGATTTCTTTCACCAGTAGTTCCCATCTGAAAATAGATATCTTTGAGCAGTTCATTAACTTGGGACCTGCAAGTAGAAGAGGGTCTGAGTGGACTCATCCAGATGTTCCTTTCCTGCCCTGCAGTGTGTAAGTGATCCCTCCTGTGCACGTGGAGCTGCAGCTCTTCTTAGCAGGCAGCCCCAGCCTTTTCCTGGTTGGGGAGAATACTCATTTCTCCTTATCATTTGTACAGAAATTTAAATATCAGCAATCCATAGAGGGCAGGAGAAAGAACAGAGGCTACCAAGGGCATTGGTATTGGCATAGAATGCCAACCCCCAAAGGGCAAAGAGCTGGACTCACAGGGGTTGGGGAGCACCTTGCAGGAGCCCTTTTCATGCACCGAGTTGTAACCTATGTCTGTGGGTCCCATGCAAAACCAGCATCCCAGGCAATATAAGTGACCAGCTCTCTAGGTCATGTGACCTGAGGAGAGAAAGGGAGCCCCCTCCCAACCTCGTTGCCTGTCACTTCCCCCACTGCAGGATCCAAAAGGTTTCAGAGCTATGAGCATCCCATAAGGAAATACAAATCCCGTGAGAGAGGTCACATCTCAGTCCTCAATCAGCACTTCTCAGTTAGCACTCAGCTGCCAGCCAAGAAGGGACCAGACTTGCAAAATAGGTCTTTCGATCACTGACCCCACTCAGCTCAAATCTTTTCAAATATTCTGCTTATCTATGACCTTCTCCTGAAATCTTACGGAAAGAAAAATAAGAAAGAAACAGCCCACAAAGGCCTGGAATCTAAGCCAGCCATGAGGGGCACTCCATCACACCCAGATGTCTCTCCCCGAACACAACACTCTTTAACTCCTTGGTGATGACATAACAGCTCCACTTGGCAAAATCTGATAGAGTCCTTGATGGTGAAATGGCATGCCATGTGGAGCCCATTTTTTGCTGTGCCCCTTCAAGTAGTCTGTTCCACCTTCTAGACTATTCCTAAAGGAGATTATTATGCACTCTAAAAAAAAATTTTAACTTTTACTGAGAATTACATGACCTTCTGGAAGTATTTTTCTCACTGCTTTTAAATGAATTCTGCTCCTTTCTTACCCCCACCCATTTTTTTCATGTGAACTCTGACATATTTTTTATTTTACACCTTTTTTATTAATAGCTTTCAGTCCTCATTTTGAACTCCTCCAATAGAAAAGTCTAGGTTGGATTTCAGCACAATAAGTTTCTTTCTAGGGCTTAGATGTTGTGCATGGGAAACTACATAGGGAATGGTTTTATGAGTTCTAAAGCTAACATAAATTACTCTTGTATCTTCCTATATCAGGAAATAAAGATGGAGGAAGCTTTGACCTACACAGGTACTCTCACTTTTTTATTCTTGGCAGCTTCTTTCCAATAATTGCATGATCCCTCCTTGTCAACTAATTCCTGTTTCTCGCCATGTCGCACAGGGCCTAGCTGGGGGTGCATGCCTGTTCTAACAGCCTTCTTCATCCTCTGTTGCCATTGGCTACAGAGCTGTCATGTTGCTTTCAAATCAGGTCACTGTCCCAACGAGAAGTGTCTCCAAGCATCTAATCATGACCATGCGTTTGTGCCTGTTGGATGATACTTTAAGCATGGAGTGATGTGGCCTGGGAGCCCTAGCAGGGAGCCGGCGACTTACTGTCTGTGCAGTGCTTACATGCTGACTTGGTGGGGAGGCTTCCTGGAAATGAGTTGGAGACTTTTAGTAAATATAACCTCAGCCAGGCGTGGTGGCACAGTAATCCCAGTTCTTGGGAGACTGAGACAGGAGGATCACAGATTCAAGTCCAGCCTCAGAAGCTTAGTGAGACCCTGTTTCGAAACAAAAAAAAAAAATTAAAAAATACAATTGGGCTGAGGGTGTAGCTCAGAGGTAGAAAGTCCGTGGGTTCAATCCCCAGTACCACTAAATATATATAAGTAAATAAACAAAACATCAATAATATGACTAGTGAGAATTTTAAGAATATTCTAAATCTGAAGTTGGAGGAAACAAGGAATCTTCTTGTTAATGGTCATTAGTTAACTTTAGTGGTAAAAAGCAGTGGTCATAAGGAGGATCCAGAAGGTTCTGCAGGGTTGAGGTAAATAAAGAAAAGGAGCTGGGGGTTAGCAACAGGGTGTCTGGGATCAAGACACTCAGAAAGGTGTCAACACAGCACTGAGACAGTAGTGCCCAGCACATAAAAACTTCACAAACGTCGCTCAGCCCTGACATCTTATCCCCCTTCAGCCCCATCCTTTCCTCCTGCCTTGCTGGGCTCCAGAGGGAGGACTCAGACACTGAGTGCTGTGTCCCTTGGTCACCAGGAATGTCAGCCATTGCTGATTTCCTACACTGAGCATAGACTCAGGAGGGACTGTCAGAAACATGCCATGTGAAGCAGATGGGGACCGTCGCTACCACCTCTGCTGAGGAGATGCTGAGGCATGGACACGGCTGCACCCTTGTTAATGAATCCCCGAGAAACATGGAAGCATGCTGGTGCACGCCCGTAATCCTAGCACGTGGGAGGCTGAGACAGGAGGATCACAGGTTCAAGGCCAGCCTCAGCAACTTAGTGAGACCCTGTTTCAAAGTAAAAAATAAAAAGGGCCAGGGGTGTAGCTCAGAGGTAGAATTCCTCTGGTTTCAATCCCTAATACTGAAAGAAAAGAAGGAAGGGAGGGAGGGGGAAGAGAGGGAGAGAAAGAAGAAAGAAAGAAAGAAAGAAAGAAAGAAAGAAAGAAAGAGAAGAAAGAGAAAGGGATGGAGGGAGGGAGGAAGGAAGGAAGGAAGGAAGGAAGGAAGGAAGGAAGGAAGGAGAAAGAAAGAAAGAAAGAAAGAAAGAAAGAAAGAAGAAAGCAAGAAAGAAAGGGAAAGAAAGAAAGAAAGAAAGAAGAAGAAAGAGAAAGTGAGGGAGGAGGGAGGGAGGTTGGGAGGGAGGGAGGGAGGAAGGAAGGAAGGAAGGAAGGAAGGAAGGAAGGAAGGAAGGAAGGAAGGGAGAGAAAGCTCGTCTTAATCAGTGCCATCCACATGGATATCTTCTCAGAGAAACAAGGACACTGCCATTCCAGGGCGCCCGGTTCCCCCGCCACCTCCCCTCCAGCCTCCTGAGCCGAGGTCCCAGATTCCTCCTTTTAGAAGCAGCTGGCTGGTTCAAGGAGAAGCTCAAGGACAATAGGAAAGTGGCGGGGAAGATAGAAACAAATTAAGGAAGCTGGACATTTGAAGGAGTTTTATTGCCATTTATACATCTCTTTTCTCTCTCATCTTTCTTCTTTCCTTCCCTCCATCTGTCCCCACACCAACCCCACAACACTCCCAGCACACATAACAGCGACAGAGCGAAGAAGCCACTCCTAAGCTGCTTTCTGGGGTGTGGGCTGACTGCCAGGCCTGTTTCGCCTGCTTCCCACCGGTCGCATTAGGACATTCCAAAGTGTGACATTATAAATGGGCCTGATTATTATAAATGGACCTAACTATTGGCTTTACAGTTATTTTATGATGCACTCCATTTTGTAGCTAGGGGATTTTCAGTCTAGTGCCTTCTCACTTCTGTCATGGAAAGAGGTAAAAGGATATTAACAGTTATTTAAGACGTACGCCTGGCCAGAGCTGAGTCAGTCACTCTCCATGAAGTCATTCCTGGACAGCTTTGACATGAAGGATATTTAACCACACTTTGGGCACAGTTAAGTGACAGGCATCCAAGATGCTCCCCTTCCCTGACCCCTGCCACCACCACCCAGTGGGCCAAATAATCGATTGTTTCTGAAGTCATTTTGACACACCCTTAGCATGTGCAGAGGGTTGCCATGATGTTACCAGTTGCTTCCCCCACCCCTTTGGAAGCTCTTTACCAAAGAAGTCTAAGGATGCTCTGTAACTCTAAAGAACTGGCCATTTCAGACTCTACCATTTCATAATCCATAAGGCAAGCCATCTTACAGTAGGTGTCCATGTGGCAGACAGGAGATCTTGACATGGGGTTGCTAAGAGGATGTGTTAATCAGTTTTGTGTTGGTGTGACCAAAATACCTGACAAGAACCAAGAACAACTTAGAGGAGGAAAAGTTAATTTTGGCTCATGGTTTCAGAAGATTAAGTCCATGGTTGGCTGGCTCCATTACTTTGGGCCTGAGGTAAGGCAGAAAGATCATGGCAGAAGGGCATGGTGGAGGAAAGCTGCTCTACTCCTGGCAGCCAGAATGGAGAAAGAGAGAGAAAGGGAGAGAGGAGAGAGGAGAGAGAGAGAGAAGGAGAGAGGAGAGAGGAGAGAGGAGAGAGAGAGAGAGAGAGAGAGAGAGAGGAGAGAGAGACGCGCTCTGGGAGAAGATAGACCCTTTTAGAGCACACATCCTACTTTGTGCAATTAGTCTCATCTCCCAATAGTCCATCCAGCTATCAATGGGTTAATCCATTTGATGAGGATTAATCCCTGATAGGTCAGAGCCCTTCCAATCATTACCTAAAAGCCCCCTCTGAACTTTGCTGCATTGCAGACAGGCTTTCAGCGCATGAGCTCTGGGGACATTCCAAATCGAAACCCTAACAGAGAACATTTGCCTGGCCACACCTGGGGACTCACTGGACCCCACATGCAGGGTGGGTGTGGCCTTGCCTGTTCATTATGCCATGTTGAAACAGATGTGAAGCAAGCCACTGCAGGTGCAGAGCTGCCAGGGAACCTGCTGCCCCTGGGTGGCATTTCCCAGCACAGAGCCCTCCATCCTTAGCACCGCCTGAGAACATTCAGAGGACTTAATTCTTTAAATTTTTCTAGTTTTAGAAAATGAATTAAAATGTAATCTTAGTCATGAAATTTGATCGTGAAAGACTTTGAGAGCAATGATAATCAGACCTGAACAGTTAGAAATTGGAAAACTCAATAAACTATTTTAGAAAGTTTATTTTACACAAAGGGGACTGAAGAAGTGTTTTTAAACTGTCTTCTTTTTGTAGATTTTCAAAATTTAATCTTCAGACTTATTTAGAACATCTTCAAAAAGCAAGTCTGTCCCCTGTTTTGTTTTGTGTTTTGTTTTTGCTTGTTGTAGTTACTAAGTGCATGAGGCAGGGGCAGTGGAAATGATTTTCTGACAGGTCTTTTTCCAGTCAGGACCAGCTCAGAGTAAGGGCCCAGCTCTTGGGAGGCTGAAACAGGAGGAGGTTTGAGGTCAGCCTCAGCAACTTGGCAAGACCCTGTTTCAAAATAAAAAAGGGCTGGGAGTATAGTTCAGAGGTAGAATGCCCCTGGGTTCAATCCCCAATACAAAAGGAAAAAAAAAAAGTGGTAGCCATGACTTAGGAATATGTTTTGGCTTAAGGTGAAAGCAGTAACTTCTGTCTTGTGAAGTAGAGTAGGATCAAGAGGTTGATGGGTGCTTATTTTTCCTTCTGCCTATGAAAGCTACTGCTGCTGCCCTGTGATGTCCAAGAAGAGCTGCTGGCAGCCATGGTTGTGGGCCAGGGGCTGCTAGGGGCAGCGGTCAGTTCTGCGCAGCCTCGTCATGCAGGTCGGCTTCCTCACCCTGCACTCCAAGCCCTGCTCCACTCTCGGCCACCAGCCTCTGCTCACATGGCTTGGTCTGTTTTGATTCCTCTTTCCTCGGGCAACAGTTAGTGCTGCAGATGGCTGTGGGCGACACAGCTGTATGGCACCATGGTTAGGAGCGTGGGTGCTGGAGCCAGATTGCCTCGGGTTCAAAGCCCAGCCTCGCTGGTGAGCATGCTCAGGACGGCGCAGTGTAGCAAGCCCCAGGAAGCGGTGTGCTATTAGTAGAGTAGAACACGGGATATGGATATGGAACCCTTATATGAATGAATCAGTATGTGAAAGGGAATAGTGAGTAATATTAATTCCAAAGGACGTTAGTGTATTTTGTAAGTGTCATCCAGAAAGATCTGTGACTTGGTTTGAGACCCAGGTACGTTCTTGAATTTCTCTTAGTGGTTTCACAGCCTTTCTGTTTCCAGGGTTGGTGAGAATTGCCTGTAACTTGAAAAATCTACATTTATTCAAAAGCTTCTTTTATCAGAACAAACCTAATCACATCTGTGGAGAATGGCCCAAGAGAAAGGCTTTTTTCTGTGAGTTGAGCACTGGCAGGAACCAGAACAGGCCCATGGAAGACTTAGGTTCTGAGGTTCTAATGTCTAATCGTTTTATGAACGTTCTATTTTGATGTGAACTTGCATTTACAAAAAGCTAGCAAGAATAGTTCCAAGAAATTTTACCCTGATTGCTTCATCATTCTCTCTCTCTCTTTCTCTCTTTCTTGATAGATAGATAGATAGATAGATATAGATATAGATATAGATATAGGTATATACACTTTTCTTTTCTGAATCAATTTTGAGTAATTTGCAAATATCATGCCCCTTTATATAGAAATGCTATTTCCTCTTAGGAAATAAATATTCTCTTATAAAAATAATATAAGAATAATAATAAAAATAAATATTCTCTTATAAAACTGTTGTACATTTGTTAAAATCAGGCAATTCAACATTGATACGATACTATTATCTAATCCACATTCCATATTCAAATGACAATATGACATTGTCCTAGTAATGTCATATTTGTAGTTTTGGGGTTTTGTCTGATCCAGAATCCAATTCAGAGCCATACCTTGGAGTAAATTGTTACCTCTTTTCACTATCATTTCTTCTGGGACAGTTCCTCAACCATCCTTGGTCAGGACATTTTAAAAAGTACAGGCCAGTTATTTTGTGAAATGTCCTCTAATTTGGGGTTTGTCTGATATGCTCACATGACTGGATGGAAGTTGTATGTTTTGGGTAGGAATACTGCAAAAATAATGTTGACCCTTGGGATATCGGATCAGGAGCTGCATGACATCTTCGGGGGTGTAATCTTTGATTATTTGGCTCAAGTATTGTCTGTTAGGTTAAATACTATTCTTCCTTTTTTTTTTGGTACTAGGGATTGAACCCGGGGGCATTCTACTTCTGAGCTATACCCCCAGCTCTTTTTTATTTTATGTTTTTGAAACAGAGTCTCACTAGGTTGCTGAGAGTCTTGCTGTTGCTGAGGCTGTCTTAGGACCTGCGATTCTCCTGTCTCAGCCTCCCAAGTACTGGGATTATAGGCATGTGCCTCCATGCCTGGCTTTTCTTAATATTGAACTCTGTTCACTAATATTTTATTTAAAATTTCCAAATCATACTTATGAATGATATCAGCCTATAATTTTCTTTTTGTTTGTGCTAGCATTATCTTTTAGATATTGTAGTAACAAAAATAAATTACTACCATGCCTCAAAACAATACAAATTCTCATACTTCTAGAAGTCAGAAGACTGAAATGGGTTCTATGGGGCTCAACCCAAGGCGTCAGCAGGTCTACCTGCTGAGGGGAGAATGTGTTTCCTCGCCTTTGCTGGTTTCTAGTGGCTGCCTACAATCCTTGTTCATGGCCCCTACCGCCATCTTCAAGGCCAGCAACGTAGCTAATCTTCATCTCTCTTCCCTGCCATATCCTTCTCCTGTGCCTTTTGAGGTCACATCTTCTCCGACTCTACCTCCCTGCCTCCTTTTCCCTTTATAAGGACCCTTGTCCCTATATTGGCCCCACCTGAACACTCCTGGACAATGCCCTTCTCAACATCCATAACTCTGTCACACCTGCAAAGTCCCCTTTGCCATGCAAAGTGACTTGTCCACCGTCTCTGAGGGCTTGGGTGTGGACATCTCTGAGGGTCAGGGGCTCTGCCCTCCGCTGCTATTGATGTTACGCTTACTGAATAAAAAGAGTTCCCAAGTTTTCTTTGATTTTTCTGTGTTCTGGAACAGTTTATACACTGTCAGGATTCTAAAGGTTTGGTAAAATTCCCTGTGAAACCATATGGACTTAATGCTTCTTTGTAGAGTAGATTTTTAATAACCTTCCTTTTTTTCCTATGGAAGGTGTTCTGTTTAATCTTTCTATCCCTAGTGGGTCAACTTCTATAAGCTGTTTTCCTAAGCAGTTACCTGAGCAGTGGCATCCCTAGTCCTGGCCCTCCTGCCTCAGATCAGGAAACAGAAGATTGAGGCAACGTGGAAGAATTGTATAATCGCAACAATATCCTCCCCACTGACTCTTCTCCACAAGCCCCGAAACACAGGGAAATCCATCCCATGGGGACCCTCCATACCCCTTCATGTTGAGTTTGAAGGTGTGGGACCAGCCCTTCATGCGCTATCCCCCCGCTTTAGACAGTAGAGGATTAATGTCCACTGAGCCGTCACTCCGCGGATGCTGTGTGGCATAATGTGTGTATCTCATGTGAAATCTCCCTGCCTTCTGTTGGGCACTGTAGGCTGTAGAGTGTGTCCTTTGGCCTAAAGAAATGTAACGCAGTGGTCCAAATTGGCACTGAATCTTCTGCTCCAATCCTTTAGTAGTATTTTGGACATCTGTATCTACCACCGGGTATGCAGAGCCCAGTCCAGAGGGTCTGCTCCTGTTAGGACCCTTGTGTACCTTGGGTCCAGGTAATGCACTCTCCAGCTATTTGGTACAAGGCCTTCCCCTGAGGAACTTCCCCATAGCCTTTGTAGTCTCTGTCTCTCTTGTTGCCATACAGAACAGTTCCTGGTGGCATTACGTACCCGTGAGGGTACCAGAGGAGTAGGTCTAGATTTGGCCCATGTGCATTGCTGTAGCTCCCACCCCATATCCACTCATTTTATGGACCTAGGTGACCACTACAAGGGGGCATACCAAAAGGTCCACTTGGTGGCACAAATAACTCTTCTTTTTTAGGAGGGTATTGGGGTTAAACCCAGGGCACTCTACCACTGAGCTACACCCCCAGCCCTTTTTATTTTGAGACAGGGTCTCACTAAGTTGACCAGGCTGGCCTTGAACTGCAACCCTCCTGCCTCAGCCTCCTGAGTAGGGTTACAAGTATGTGCCGCTGTGCCCAACTGTTTTAGTAAATATTCTTCTTTATTTTTAACCCATTTGATTCATCTTGGACTGATGATTCATCTTGGTCTTCTATTATGTTTCAATGTATTCCTCTTTACGTCTTCTATCTTTCCTTCTTTCTACAAATGGTTGCTCTTCTCCACCAGCCCCCCACCCCCATCCACTTTGAAATTTAGTAAGGATTTTATTTTTAGTTGCCTTTGTACTTGAGCCTTTTAATGTCCCTAGTCCCTGTCTTCTTATTTACCTTTCATATTTTCTTGTTGATCAGTTTTTAATGGCATTCTCAGACTTCCAACTAAACCATGCTCAATGACCCTATTCTCTTCAACCTCTTCTACTTATATTTTTAGTTGCTTTATTTCTTCTTTGTCCTACACAATGCCTATATTAGTTTTCACCTTTCCTCTATGTGGTTTTACTTCTAGATCTGATAAATATATTAAACGCTCACCATCAGTCCTTTTGCTGAAGTTTCCCCAGCGATTTCTTGGTTGAACAGAGTTCGTCTTCTGGATAATGGCTCAGGAAGGGCCAACATGTACGGTATTCCTGCATTCTTGTGTGTTTCAAGCTGCTTTCTTCGAGTCTTGCTTGAAGGAGAACCTGGCTGCATATGACATTCTTGATACCTGCTCCAAATTCTGACCTACGACCGTCGCACACCCTCAGAAGCTTGAAGGAGCCGGGCGTGGTGGCACACACTTGTAATCCCAGTACTTTGGGAGGCAGAGACCGGAGGATCCGGGTTCGCAGCCAGCCTCAGCTCTCTCATTCTCTCTCTCCCTGTCTGTCTGTCTGTCTCTCTCTCTCTCTCTCTCTCTCTCTCTCTCTCTCCTTAGTGAGGCCCTCCGCAACTTCGTGAGACCCAGTTTCAAAATAAAGTATAAAAAATAGGGCCGGGGGCGTAGCGCGGAGGTGGAATGCCCCTGCGTTCAATCCCCGGTACCGCAAAAAAAAAAAAAAAAGAAGCTTGAAGGATCACATTCCGTTTGCTTCGCACGGGTGTGCTGTGGCTTTCTTCACTTTGTGGTTTATTTTGGCAGGGGCATTTTCATAAGATGGTAAATTTTTTAAATTCTTGGTTTCCATTTTCTTTCATAGTATTTTGTGTAGATTTAGGTTGCGTTTATTTCCTGGATTTGGAGTATGTACCAGATTTCCTGGTTTGAGAAGGTTCTTCCCCGCCCGTGTGACCCATACCCTTTGTCTTCACTCTTGCATTATTATTCGGGGGCAGGAGTAGGCAAAGTCATGTGTGTTCCAATTTCTTGTTTCTCTTTTTTTCTCTTGCAGGACCTTTTTCCTTCCTTTTTCCTTTACTGCCCGATTTGAAAGGATGCCTCTCCCTATGTGTCCTTTTCTCCCTGAAGCAGTGCCTTGCAAAGCCCTCCACCGGAATCCATCCCCCCTCCTGCTCAGTGCTATGACTCACCAGGACCCTTGACACTCTGTCATACTCAGGGTTGACATTCTTTCCAGCGATGACTTCACTCGTTCTTGGCTCCATCCTCACGTCTTACTCTTCTTTTCCATACTGTTTTCCCAGGGCTGGTGGCCAAAGTGTGCCATGCGACTCTGCTGGGATTGATTGTATCGATAGGCGATCTGGAAATGGTAGAATTCCCTTCTCTAGTTACCCTAAGGTGTGGGCTTTGTGCGATCGCACTGCGCGTGCTCACTCTGCAAGCTGTTGGTTGCACTGATCTCGTTCACCTCTTTCTAAGTGGTACTTGGGCACATGAGAGCAAAGGCGTTGTTTTCTTCAGGACAGTAGTCCTCCTGGTGATGATGTCATAGGCCTGCGGGAGAGAAGGCTGGTGGGTTCTTGGCATATGTGAAAATCCACTCAAATGTTGATTTATCGAGGGCATAGATTTATCTAGGGCATAGAACTTCCAGGGAAAAAATAAAATAAAATCAAAGAAACGATCAAAGCAGTAGATTTGAAGAGCTTACTTGTATTCAAATTTGTTTTTATGCAGAATGCCAGGAAATATAAAATAAAAATATCATACTAAGCATTGCCTATTCCATTCAAATACTTTGAAATCTATCAATCACTCGGTCAGCCTATAAGTCATAAAGGTACTGTCCCACAGTCATCCCCACACTTGGTAGCTGAGGGACAGGGACACAGTCTTACCCGCATACTCCCCTGGGCACAGCATGACAGGAGGGAAGACCTAGGCCATTTCCAACGCCAGCCACGCTTCATAGAAATGTTCACCCATTTGGACCCATTTTATTTCGAACCACCTTTTTTTCCCCAATATTTTATTCTCACTCAATCCCCTTTGTATCCTAAGGCTACTCCTTGATAATAAATTAGCAGGGGGAAAACATTTTAGTGTTATATTTCCGATTGATTTGCTCTATAAAAATAGTGTGAGTTGCCTGTCCAGTTAATTTTAGGAGACTTTTGTTTGCACTAATGGGACATCTTTGTCTCTCTTCACAGAGGACAGTTATGGGATGGATGGGAAGGTTAACCTACCCGGTCTCACTGCAGACATGAACTGGCAAGGCCTGGAGGCGTTATACAGTGTGAACGAGAGTATCTATGGGTACAGACACAATTATACACTTAGTCTGGCTGACTGGACTAATTACTTGAAGGATGTAGATAGAGTATTTGCACTGTTGAACAGTCACTCTGAGCAAAATGAAACATGTCAAACTAAACATGCTCAAAGTGATGGGTTCCTGATGGTCTCTGCTGAGCGCTCTGTGCCTGCGGAGATGGCCTCAGCAGAGTCAGATGAAGACCCGAGTCCTATGGTTGGGGGAGCACCTCATTTGACCTTGCCAGCCGACCTTCGAACCCTGCATTTGAACCGACCAACATTAAGTCCCGAGAGCAAACTTGAATGGAATAACGACATTCCCGAGGTGAATCCTTTGCATTCTGAACACTGGAGAAATGGTATAACTGAAAAACGAATGGGGCATGAAGAGGTCGCTCATCCTGAAAGCGATTTGGGTGGCAACGGCATGACAGAGCTAGCACTCCAGCCCCACCCCAGGCTGCAGCCCATGCGCGGGCATCAGAAAGAACTTGCTCAGGACAGTGGTCCAGGAGAGGATGTTTTTGAAGATCAGCTGTATCTCCCTGTGCATTTTGATGGAACCTCTGTTCATCAGACATTCAACATGTCCAGCACAGAGCAGCCTGTTCATTCCAGCAGAGCGGAGGGGATGACAACCAGGATGCAGGAGAGCTACACAAAGGAGAGCGTCCAGCCCCCTGAAGGCAGCGCCGCCTCCCCACTCTCTGAGTAGATGAAGCTAGCACCTTACCCTCAACACAGTATTTCTTTTTAACTTTTTGTTAGTAAACTAATAACGGCAATCATAGCTACCAACATTCCAAGCTCCCGTGGGTACATGTGTGCAGTAGAAGTTAGTGTGCGTGTGAGCAAGTGACGTGCACGTGGGAATCGTTGTCGTAACGCGCTATTTGCCAAGAGTAGAAATTCCAGGTTTTTTATCTGTTTTGTTTTGGTACGGAAACAGTATTATCTTTTGAACACTGTCGGGACATGCAGATATAAGTGTGATCCAGTCAAAATGGCTAGGGTTGTGCCTTTCTGAGTTTCTGAAGCTCGACACCCTTGGTGAATCTTGCGACACGCTTCCGCTTCCTGCATAAGGAAGTTTTGATCCATTTTGACCACTGGAATTTTTCGATGTCATCTTTGGGCTCAGTCATCTTGCACTTTGCGAGTGGAATGCCATGTCTGTTTGGTTACTCTTGTTGTTGTTGTTTTTGTTGTTACAGGCTTTTCACAGCCACACTGCTTGCTCTCAGTGTGACAAAGTAAAATAGTCCCCCAAGGACGACACATTGTGGACCGCATATCGTTTAACATACGCTTTTGCCAGAAAAATATTGCATGTGTTTTACCTCGACTTGCTAAAATTGATTAGCAGAAAGACATGGCCAATAATGTTGGTGGTAAAATAAATAAAAACAAAACAAAACAAAACAAAGACTGCCTGCTCTCTCTGTGCCTCGCCTCAAGTTGTTCGACATATAACAATTGCAAAATTTGGGTTATTTTCTTGACAGAAGCAAAAGGACTAACGACCTTTTATTGTCATCTTTGTTTTTGTTGTCTTGGCCTGGTTAATAAGCTTCAGTGCTGAGAAAATATGTGTACTTTTGAATTTATATAAGGCATTTCTTTTCAGTAAACTTAAATCATGAATGTTCCATAATTTAACATACCAGAAAGGAAGGTAACATTGTAACATTGTGTTATATGACTGTTTTCAAGACCATAATCCAGTTCTGATATTTGAAAGATATAGCTAAAAATTGCTTTTTGAAACTGAATTCTTGCAAAGAGTCTTGTTTTGTATTCGATTTTTCAATACCAGCAAAAGGATTACCTCATTGAGAGTCACCAGAACCCAGTTCAACTTCCCAAGAAGATTTTTGTTGGCTCGTGTAGCTTAACAGTGGTTTTCTTTTTCTTTTTTGATAATTTGAACATTTAGGTAAATTATGTTTTCTTTAAATGTTTGAGACAAACTCTTTTAAAGAAAATTTAATATGTTATAGCTGAATCTTTGGTAACGTTAAGTCTTTATCATAGACTCTGTACATATGTTAAAATTAACTAGCTGCTTATCAGATGTGTGTGCCATCGGCCGAATGACAGAATAAACATATTTATGGTCATGAATGACATGCTTTGTACAAAGATTTCAAGGTATTAGGAAGCATACTGTGTTTTTTAATCCTGTATAATACTCTGTGATACTTTTATAGAACAATTCTGGCTTCAGGAAAGTCTAGAAGCAATATTTCTTGAAATAAAAGGTCTTTAAACTTTTACCTGTTTCAGAGAAATTATCTGAACCAAGTTTCTGTGGCACACCCGTTCCCTGCAAGTCAACTTGATCCCTGACCTCAGCTTACATGACTAAACACTAGCCAAGCGTGTAACCCCCCACCTAGTCAGCACAGGACAGAACAGTCCAGATCAATCATTTCAACATGGATTTGCCTCAGGGAGAATATGGCAGAGGCAGTACCAGGTGGCTTCCCAGGCAGGGCACTCAACTTGGGAAGTTGCGAAGGGCCTGTGTTTCATGCTCTGTTCTTGCATCTTGAAACTAAATATTTTTAGCAAAGGCCCCACTTTGACATTTTCCACTGGGCCCCACAAATTACATGGCTGATCCTCCTGGGCAGCACAATGGAGTTTTCCAAAAGCAAGAAGACAGACCGGCCAGAGGCAGATTGGGTTCTTTGAGGACCATGAACTTTGATGGGAGCCTGATCTTCTCTCCCTGACCTCACATTTTCTAGTTGACAAACCCTGTATAACTTTCTCCTGTTCAAAGTTTCCCAAGGAGTTTTAGCCTTCAGGTAGAGGGACTAAGAATTGGTGAAATGTCCAGGGATTAGATGGTTAAAAATAAAGTAGTGGGGTGGGGGAGACAGAGAACTCAAGGACTTGCCAGCCAATCTTTGGATGACTGAGGAAACCATAGTCTCATCAAGAGAACAGTGTGAGATAATAGTATTGTCTAAAGATGCGTCTTTGTGCCTTGCTTACTGTTTTTCATTAACACGTTATTTGTACATATTAGCAGGGTTGAGTTTGACACTTCCACACATGCATACCGTGTATGCTGATCATATCCAGCCACCCTTCTGCCCTCGCGCCCCCGGCCCCGACACTCTTCCAGGCTCTGGTAATCACTATTCTACTTTTAGGTGGATTTTTTAAGGTTCCACATATGAGAGACCATACACAACCCGTGCCTGATTCTTGTCCCTTTTGTGTAAGAAGCGACTAGTCCAGATGTTGCTATCCTGGAGAAAACTGTTTGAGTGCAATTCAGTGACAATTTGTGCTGTCCCTATCATATGGAAAGGGCGCAAGCGACATGACGTCTCCTGGGGCTGTAGTTCAGAGTCTGCAGTTCAGAGTCTGCAGTTCAGCATCCGGAGGGCCCTTACAGATTGGCTGGCCAGGGGGCCTCATCTGATCTGTGAGAAATGATGTCCACAAGGGCTGAGCTGACTTCCCAACTGCCCATTTCCCTAGAAGACCAGGCCAGGCCCTCTCTGCTTTCTCCATTTAAGCACACTCACCACATCAGGGAAGAGGAAAGGCATGGTGAGCCCCATTTGATAGGCAGGCCTCATTTTGTAAGGAAAGAACAATGATGATGACATTCAAGATCTAAGTTAACTTCAAACGCTAGTTATTACTACGTGTTTGAGCTTAAGAAAGTCACGTAAGCCTCTCTAAAACAACTCTAGAATTTATAAAATCAAACTGTAAAATAAAAGGTTTGGCTTGAGGATGGCAAATACACAACATACGTGCTTGCTTTTCCCAAAATGTGCCCAGGGAAGACATCAGGCCACTTTCTCATGAAGCCACAGCCTTTGCCATCTTAGAATCCTTCTCACACAGCTACTTCTGCAGCCAGCTGTCGACATGGTTGAATTGGTGCTGGCAGAGGAGACACAAACCTGCTCGCCATACTCAAATCATCATCTCAGAGCCCCCATCCCAGATCCAACTATCACCAGCGTCTGCAGGGGTTCGAGGTTAAGAGAAAAGGAATGAATACTAAGACCCCCAACCCCATGCCAACGTACCTAAACATGTTCACCTTCAAAACTTAAAAGATTTTTAAATGCTTACCTTTTAGATCTTGCTTCAGACTTAAGATTTTAAGATCTTTAGTCTTCTGGGCTGAGGACTTGGCCACACTTCTGCCAGCCTCTGCTCCCCCCACACATACCTGTTACCTCAGCTTCTCCTGAATTAATACCACCTTCCCAGGCCTGAATTCTTCTGTATCTTTCCATCTTTCTCCTGTTGAGATCTACTCCCGTGCCCTGTAGAAACCCACAGAAATCTTACCCATCCTTCAGTTCCCACACATTTCAAATGTTACCTTTTCCTTCTGTGTAAACTTTCCTGGACTCCCCTGCCCATGGACACAACACCTTTCCCAATTTACACTTTTACCCAAGTAAGGAAATTGCTATTTTACCAAGCCTGGAGCCAACGGCATGAGCGTAACTGGCCACACTCATCATCTTGCTCCCTCCCCACCTGTGAGCAGGAAACACCCAGTGTGGCCGCCCTTCGCATTGGTCTGGTGAGCTCACCTTGCCCAAAGCTGTGTTGTTGACCTTGAGGACTCGGCTAGCACCATAGCTTCTAGAGAGCCCGCCTCTGTGTGAAGCAAGTAGACAGATGACTTTCGGAAATCGGATTCTTCCTGTTGGTTTTAGGGAAATCACACAGACGTGGGGACAAAGAAGCCACACGGGTCAAGGCCGTCTGTGCTGAGCCTTGCCTCCCTCTTCAGCTGGCAGATGGAGGCCGTGAACAAAGGTATTGCCTTCTGTCAGAATTTTGTAGACCCCATACTAGTGGGCTTTCCACAACTCTGAGGTTCAGAATTTGTGTCGTCCCCATTCCTTGGTTCCCCACTTCCCAAGCCCAACAACGCAGATGACTCAGAGCTTGAGGGGAACCTAGTAGATTTCAGCGGAAGAAGAGAGGTCATGGACCTTGCTACTTTGATGGGGTAGCCCAGGAGCCCCACCCCAACCCAGGAATCAAGTCTATCCGCAGCTCATGCGTTTTCCATAATGACCACTAGGTGGCACTCTACTGCAACTAAAGACAGCTTTGCTTGGCGCCAGGGCAAAGTGACCACTTAACATTGATTTCTACAGAAGAAAGAGCTCCTCGCTCTATTTGACAAGAACACATCTAGGACAACTTGATCCATGGCAAGCTTGCTCTTTCTTCCGTGTCTAGGATCTCAGCCATTCCGGCAGGCCAAAGAATAGTTTTAGATATCTACTGATTTATGTTGACATTATGAGTTGGAACTGGACCAAACTTTGACATTTAAATTCAAAAGTGAGCACAGAATATTGATCTCCTTGCTTTCCAGTGACTTTGTGCAATTAAAAATGTTTTCTGGCTCTCATCCGCTGAAGCCACAGAGGCCATCTCTGCCCAGCTGGCAATTTTAAAAAGAAGAAAGGAACTGGATGCTTTTTAACAGCTCTTAAAACCCTGAGGTTGTACCAAGTCCCAGTTAAAGCAAGAAGACACATGACCACATTCCATAACCATTCCTCACTGATCATTTCTTAAAGCAAAACATTTTCTAATGTGTCTATTCCCCAAATCCCAATATCAAAAATGTCTCTCCCTATACCCTAAAAGTGTAGAAAATTTAAGAAACTTGAAAGAAATCCTTTTGCCTAAATTATGCACACATAATTGAGAAGACTATGACAGTATCCAGCAAGGGTTACTATTTGCTGTTTGCATAAAGGGATCCCTTGATGAATGCTCAAAGCCAGGAGGAAATAAAGGTTTACTAGTCAGCAAAGATACCCCCACTCCCAATAACTCATGCACCCTGGGCCACTCTAACTGCTTGCTTTGTGTGTGCAGTGGAGTAAAGAGGTGAGAAGTGGAAACCAATTGCTCTGCTTTCCACCTCTAGAGCGCTCAAGGCAGGGTCTAAATATAACCACTTATGCTTCAGCCCACGAGTCACACTGTTTTTTCCATGTCTCTTTTACCTCCTTCCACCTCTCACCTGAGTTTTCGATGCCAGTGTATTTAGAAAAGTTCTGTTGTGAATCAGGACAGACCTCCAAATCCAGTGGAACTGGAGGACATTATGCTAAGTGAAATAAGTCAGGCACAGAAAGACAAATATCTCATGGAAGCTCACTACCTGTGGAAGCTGAAAATGGATCTCACAGAAGTAGAGAGTCCAGTAGTGGTTACCAGAGCCTGGGAAGGGGGCAGGGGAGGAAGGGATGGAGAGAGGCTGATTAACATTTCACACTAGCTAGTAGAGAGAAATTTGAATGTTTCCAACACAAAGAAATGATAAATGTTTGAGGTGATGGATATACCAATTGCCCCGATGTGATCATTACACATTATATATGTACATTGAAATATACTGTACCCTTTAAATATGTATAATTATGGTCAATTAAAAATTTAAATATATAAATATTTTAATCCAGTGTTTTTTTGTCCCCAAGGTGGAGTCTGAGCACAGGTCCTCGTGTCTGTCTCAGAGCACTGGCTTCTGGGCCATTTTAACAACAAACGATTAGTCATTCAGTAGAGATGGGAAGAAGAGGGCTTCTGACAGCTTTGTTGACCAAGTTTTGATCACCCCTCCTTTGGGAAAAATTCGTTTTGGTACTTCAGACTTTCCTTTTATTTGCCAATCTTTGGAAAAATGAGTTGGACTCCTTTGAAAATCTTTCTTAGCCCATCAGGCAGCTGTGTCGCTAAGAATGATGCCCACTGATGTTCACCGTTCTTTTTGGGACCCCAGGCAACTGGGGAAAAGCAGGAGAATAGTCCAGGCCAGTGAAATGGGAGCAGAAGAGGCATGTGTTACTTCTGGGCTAAGAGAAAAGACCCTCGGCTGCTCGCTGGCTCTGCCTTTCCTTGTCCCAGCAACCAAGACCAACCCTGAAAGTTCCAGACCGTGAAAGTTCCAGATGGTGAAGTCTCTGTCCCTGGGTCTCTGAAGGACTATGTGGAACAGGCCCATAACAGACATGTTCTGTGAATAAGAAATAGACCCATGTGCTATGAAGCCACTGGGATTTAGAGGTTAGCCTGTTATTTAAGCAAAACCTAACAAACCCAAGACACACAGTTCTACCATCCAAAAGTTGGTTTGGAATTTAAGTAAGTGATTAACAACTTAAAATTATTCTCCCTGAGAGTAATAAAATAATTTTCAGAGCTATACCAGGCTCTGAAAACTAGAGTCCTGGTAGTTTACACATAGTACATTCTACTTCGAGACAAAGCTATCAATCAGTTCGGTAGGGAGATAATTTTGTGGAAGGGGTGGGACATCATCTGGCATCATTGCTTCATCTCTCCAAACAGCAAAAATCCAGAGACAAACTGGTTTCAATCCAACACACTTTATTTATTTTTTAAAACTTTATCCTTAATTTTCAATGATCAAGTATTCAAGATGTTGTAAACGAAGGTTCATTAGCACATTGACAATTTCATTGAACACAAGAAAATCATACACCTTTTAAATTACCCTAACATGGCTCTAAATAAATATTCATCTTAAAAATCACAAAATCAAATTTCTTTATGTAACAACTCAAAATAGCCTTTCATCACAAGCACACCTCTACACAGAAAGACACACGCGCTGAACACACACTCCGCTGAGATCCTAATGCCAGTTTATGGGACACAGTGTCACATTTCCTTAAATTAAAATGTTAGAGGCTGACATTTCGGCTTCAGGCTTCTAAGTTAACATTTGGGGTTTTCGGTAGAGGTATATATTTCAAAAAAATGCCCACTATCAAGTTTTACCAATTATTCTTATTTTTCAGGTCTAGATACAAACTCTAAGCTTCTTTTGTTTACCCCTTTGGTTTATTATATCCTTGCAATTACTTGAGTTTTCAGTATTTTCTCCTTCAATTTTGACATGCATAGTAGACTACCAGAAAAAGACAAGACTTTCAAAATCCCAGTGCTAAAAGCACCTCACAGGGGTGTAAGGTTTGGGGAGAAGAAATAAGAAAAGATCATCTGAAATAGTTTTTTTTTTTTACCTCTTTCTGAAATTATTTTTAGCATCTGATTATTCCCGCTAAACTAAATATCAAAAGCACTGAGTTTTCCATAAAAAATATGTCCCCTCACAGCCTTCATTTTTGCAGCATAGAGACTATGGATTAACTGTTGAAAGGAGAGTAATGGGTGCTTGTTTTCTGGAAAATGTTCCAGATTTCCAAAAGCAAAGCATATGCAGCCCCTTCTCAGTGAAATACTGTAAATTCGGTAGTGAACATGCATCATTACATACTTTTAGCACCAAGGCATTTTTTTTTCAAAGTTGCTAAGGAAGGTTTTTGTCACATTTGACCCTCCCTCCGGCAGAGTAAAAATGAAGTGCTTAGAATGAAACCTCTTTAAATATACACACATCTGACCCCAGTGCCACAAGGAGTCTGGGACAGACAGTCATCAGCGTCCTGAAAACGAAGAGAGAGGACAGAAAATGTAAGTGCACATGGCAAGTAACTTTGCCTACCAGCCACACACTCCCGTCCTGTGGAGGAGGAGACACAGGCATGTGAAGGCTACCTACGAGTCCATAAAACAGAGTCAGCAAACCTGCAGTCCAGGCAATGCTGGGGTCATCCAGTATTTTGGAATCTATCTGCTACTTAGGGTATTCGGTGTGCACCTATCTAGTGATAGTTAGTCTTGTTTGGTATCATCTACGATGTTTTAGGCACACAGAGAATCGCAACATGTAATCAAAACAGGCTCCCAAAAGAAGAACTTTCTGGCTCCAAGTCCACCAAAGAAGGCGAGCTGGAAATGCGGACTTAAGAACTGTCTCGTGGTTGGTGAATCTTGGTGCAGGATTGCCATGAGCCCTACCTGCACGTGCCCTGCGCGGCGGCTCCCTTCTCTGAAGGCTGACTCTCGCCAGGCGGCTGCAGCTTTTCGTCACAGCAGCTTGTTGTCACAGTCGGGGTGAGTGGGTGGGCATATATGTTCATTTTAAGTTTTTATTAGAAATCTTAAAACTCATATTTACCGAAGAGACTAATGGAAACATTAATATTCAGAAGGAGGGAGGGAGGGAGGGAGGAAGGAAGGAAGGAAGGAAGGAAGGAAGGAAGGAAGGAAGGACCCACCCACACACCTGAAACCTCCAAAGCTCAGATTCAACAAATCTGAACATGTTTCATGTTTCACTCCAGTCTAGATGTTAACACCAAAGTTGGATTTGTCTATTTTAAATATGAACTATAAAAAATATTAGGTATGTTATGACACGCAATTTTTACTATTACACTTAACAAGTGAAATTTACCTTGAAAAATCTAGTTGAATATCAGATGTTTGTAGTTCCTATAGCTGTTTTCTATGGGTTTTTTTTCCATTTACACAAAGAAATGATGATGTCTCTGTTCCTCAGAAATAGTAAGACAACAAAAAACGAAATGAGTTAACCTGACTATTGCATAGTCACATCTTGCCTTTGTTAACCAAAAACTACTGTCTGCATTATGTAGTGTGAGAGTGAGTAATGGAGCAAGGGAAAGGTCCTTTGTCACTCCGTACAATCCTAAATAAGTTACTTTACTTCTCCGATCCTCAGGTTCACATCTGTTTAAAAATAATAATAAACACAGGGTTGGGGGTATGCTCAGTAGTATAGCATGTGTTTAGCATGTGTGGGGCCCTGAGTTCAATCCCAGCACCACCAAAAAACACCCCAGAATAGTTCCTTGCCAGTTAAGATTAAAATGAGTGATGTATACTAAGTGCTTGACAGAACACTCTGCAAGCAGTCAACAGTCAACAAATCCTAACCTGTTTCCTCTCTGCTCCTCATTTCTTCTTCCCCCCAACACGTTTCAGAATGATTTTCAACTGTTTTCAAGAATTAAATCCACCTACCAAGAATAAGGATTTCATGTTAATGAAGATAACCAAAATAATGAGTTCCAAGCACCCACCTCACACCCTGGGAGTTTCTAAATGAATAGGCTGTACTCAAGGATATTATATTTGCATATTAAAGCCATATAATCAGTAATTTACAGAGTTGATAAAGGAATAAGGTGACCTTTTGCCAAAACAGGCAATTCAAAGCCTATGTGCATAGAGAGTGGCCATCAAAACTTCTAATAGGAGCTGTGACTATAAAGTAACATGACCAATTTATTAGCAAACACATAAGACCTCATATATACAAACTAAATGGCAGCATCCACAAAATAGCCACTTAGCTGGCTACATCATATTCCAATTGTGCTACCAGAGCCCAAAGCATTGGGGAACAATTCATAATTGGTACATATTCCAAACCATCATTCCTTCATGATTTTTGCTACTTATTCTACACTCACCAACGACACATTAATGATACACCTGCTATTTATAAGTATCAGGAATTCTATAATATTAACATGTGGCCAATCTCTTTGAGTTCTGGCCTAATCTCCCCAAAGGATTTCGTGGAGTGGCAGATGGTAATCAGATAAAATGGTACCTGGCAGCTAACTGGTGCCCAATCAATGGTTGCTGAACCCGACAGCTGCTCAGGGGAGAGAAGGGAGTGGAGCTCTCTACCCCTGGTGGGTCCAACAATCTTAGTAACAAAAATCGGTGCCATTCCCATCAGAAGTCTCTCAATGCAGTATCTTTATGATCAGAGAAAAATTAAGTAAACACCACCCCTCCCCAACCTATAAATCTTTAGCTCCAACACTAAAGGATCCTATCCTTCTAAATGACCAAGGTCTCCCGTGGAGGAGATAAAGGAACCTAAGTTCCCGGAGTAATCTCTAGGTTAATAGGCAATGTTTTCTGAAAATCTTCAACGCAGGTCACGTTGACCAAAGTTTGACAGCTATCAGTGAAATTACAACTTAGCCAAGCAAGACTGCTTGCCTCCTTGCAAGCCAAGCCCAGGGGCCAAAGGGCAGCCCTTGTCACCTGAGACACTCGTGCACCCCTTGCAGACGTGTTCAGTCCACAGTGACCACCCCCTCTACTAGCTGCATGCTCCCAAGAGAGCCATGTGACCAGTGTCATTCCTAGGTCAAGAGGGCAACACTCCAGCCCAGGAGCGTTCCCACAATTTCACCTGTGCAGCCAAAAGGCCTGACCCACGGGACGACCTGCCATTGCTTCCGTTCCACAGAAGAGTGCAGACCAGAGGAGGAAACCACTTCAGAGTTAGCTCTACACAAGCACAGCCTCCTTGACAGCAGTCCACAGTTCTGTTCGTATTTGGGCCTGCCAGTCTCTACCAGACAGACCCCATGAGTTACCTTCTATCAGTCCCCCCAGTGTTGTCAACAGGCACCCGTCTGAGCCATGTAGAAAACATCTGTGTGGCGTCTAAGTCAAAGTGATTGCTGGGAGTTCTGGAAAAATGACAGATAATGAACCCAGAGTGCATTTAGGAACAGAAAAATCCCCGCTCGGAATCACTGCAGGAAGGATACGGGAGGAGGGATTAAAGAGGCGGGTGTAAAATCACTCTAACTCTGATAAAGTGGGATTTAGAATGATAGACCGGTTTATTTTAAATAATTTTCTCTACTTAGGCTCATATTCTGGGTCCAGCTCACAGATCTCCCCCATCCTGTATTCCAAATGATTTTCATAGCCCAGGTACAACTTTCCTGACTTAACTACCCATTTTGGGGATCAGCCACAGCAATTTTCTGTACAGAAAAAAGAAAATGACACCCATTTGCCAGTGCTTTAAGGATCTAACTAAAACGCTCAGGTGGGACTCAATCTTACCTCTAAAATTGCTTTTTCAACTACTTTGAATGTCAAGGTTGTCATTCTTAACCACTCTTAGGTGGGGCCTTAAGAGCTAAAGGAATTTCTACAACAATTTCCTTGGATGAGAAAGCCATCAGTTTCTTTCCTTATTATGCATCTCAAATTATAGTTTCTGGCCATGTTGTTTAGCACACTAGTTTTAAAGCCCCTTATGAAAGAATGCTGGAGTTTATATTCAAGCTATCAAATGTCTGATTTGGCAGCCTTTAACTATCTTATGGGGCAGACTAAAAGAGAGAGTTTGTCTTATGAAACGGTGTAGCTGCTCTTCTCACGTACTGTGCATACAGTTCCTTTGAAGCATTTGAAAAATTCTACCTGATTGATAATTCTGCTATGGCTTAAAATGCTATTAACAGTACTTTAGGGAACTTTCAGCTTCCTCTGTTCAAAAACGTATCTGCTTTATTCTCTAAAAACAAAAGTAACATGCTGCACTTAACATTTTTTTCCAAATTGCATAGTTGAGGCAAATTCATTTGTGCTTTGTAGCAGAACTCACAGTAGGTGTTTGTATCTAAAAACTTGGATCCGTAAGTGCAAGGTCATGGGCGAGCTCACTTCGTGTGGAGTGTGTGCTAATGCTCCACACAGCCCTCACCTTGCGCCTGATTTTGTTAACCATGGACCGCAGCCTGATACCATACTGGAGCATGAGCATTAAATTAACATAGCAGAAGTGGTAAGAAACCTATCTAAATTCCTCCTTGGAGGAGAGAGGGGAAAGGCTCTCAGTCTTGAGGTATCCAGCCCTCAATCGATAGTGGCTGTGTATACTGAGTTTTGTTGGTTTGAGGATTGTATCTGTAGAGCTTTAAAAAATAAAAGGAGAGAAGGCACAGGTGTTTCTCAAGTCGCCAAATTCAACTCAACCAACAAAACAAGTCTTCCTGTTCCCGCTTCAGGAGTGCGGCTCCGTGGCCACGGGGCTGTCTTCCAGGCCTGGCTCTGCGGGGGAGCTTATTGCTTCTGGGAAGGGCCCTGGATAGGTCTGTGCTGTGCAGGGGATCCCCTTCTGCAGGCCACTCTCTTCGTGGAAGTCTCCCTGGGTGCTGAACGCAGGGCATGATCTAGTCCGGGCATACTTCTCGGCACTGCCGGGCTGGCCCACAAACTCGCTCACCGTGCTCAGTGGGAACTCTCTGCACCTCTGCCTCCGCAGTCCATCCTCCTTGTATTTTATGGAGTACCAGGCCAGAAAAATAAAAATGAAGCCGACGAATTTGAGGCCGGCTGCCAAACCAAAGTAGACGAAGCGAAAGGACGTCACGTTGTACTCCCAGCAAGAGCCCTGCACGCCGCACTCCTGCTGCCAGAGCATGCAGGTGGTGTCGATGACGGCCCCAAAGTAAATCGGAGTAGGAATGTAGGCTGGAGTCGCGGAGAGAAAGAGAAACAGCAAGACTTAGCACATGTTACAGAGAAAACAGACCTGTAAATTAGCAAGTTACTTCAAAAACTAATTGAAGGGAGTGGTCTGCTTGTGTTACTTGACTTTAAAAAGATCTATCCTCTTATCACAATTTATTATAAAAACATTCATTACATGGTGAATATTTAAAAAATATTCCAAGTTGCAACTTAGAATGTGTTACTGATTTTTAGGATCATAACAATGCCTATTACATATGTGTGTGTGTGTGTGTGTGTGTGTCTATTGCATATATATATGTCTATTGCATATATATATATATATAATCATCACATTATGCACTTTAGATATAATTTTTTTCAACTATGCCTCAATAAAGTAATAAATGTCTATTGCCAAAAATCCAATAAAAGAATCCTCTTAAACTTAAAAAATGGATTTTAATCTGGGTGTGGTAGTACAGGCCTGTATACAATCCCAGTACTTGGGAGCCTAAAACAGGAGGATCACAGGTTTGAGACCAGCCTCAGCAACTTAGTGAGACTCTCAGCAACCTAGCAAGATCCTATCTCAAAATAAAAAATTAAAAGAGGAGGCCGGGCATAGTGGCGCACGCTTGTAATCCCAGTACTTGGGAGGCGGAGACCGGAGGATCTGGGTTCGCGGCCAGTCTCAGCTACTTAGTGAGGCCCTCCGCAACTTAGTGAGACCCTGTTTCAAAATAAAGGATAAAAAATAGGGCCAGGGTGTAGCGCGGAGGTAGAACGCCCCTGGGTTCAATCCCTGGTACTGCAAAAAAAAA
>PVJS01022155.1:0-15045 GCA_004027185.1 Glis glis
GTTTCACTAAGTTGCCCGGGCTGGCCTCTAACTTGGGATTCTCCTGCCTCAGCCTCTCCCTTCCTTTCTTTTAAAAGTTTGAACCAGAAGAAGAATCAAATTTAGTCAGTCTCTTAGACCGTGGGATGGGGGAGTGGACCTGGGCCCGAGACAGTACTCACTGGGACAGAAGCGAGGCCAGGCACCCGTACAGGGACGAGGTGTACATGTTCCCGTTGTGCGTGGAGAGGTAGAGGGAGGCCTTGGTTTTCTCATTGAACATGTCCAGAGAGGCCTTCAGAAGTGCTTTGTCCATGTCCTTGTTGGTATAGGTTTCTTCTAGCTTTAGCCCCCTGTGAAGCAGCCAGAGATGGGCAGGTGAGAGGCCACAGGAATCGAGGGAGGGCAAGGGGGAAAGGAAAGCCTTTTGTAGAGAAGCCTTCAGGGCACAGGTTTTCATTGCAGTACTCGGAAATACAGGAAAACTCAAAGACAAGCTGGCGCCAACAGCTCGACCATTCACAGTGACCATTTGGAGCAGATTTTTCCTGTGGAATCCATCCCTACTTTTTTACAGTCTATTAGAAAATCAGAAATCAAATCACACTATAACTTCTGTGTAGCCTGCCTTCTTAACACATATATTCAGCAAATACTCATAAGGTTGGTTCATTCGTTTTATGTGCATTTACTAAATATCGTCTACATACAGGGAAAGAAGAGGAAAAACATTTTGCACTATTGCCAACCTCTATGACAGATGCTTTCTCCAAATCAAATTTGTGTTGTATCATTTTCCCTATTTTTCAGAGGAGAAAAGTTGTAGGTGTGCATGCACATGCACATGCACACACATTATGTACGTGTGTGTATATATTCATGGCGTTAAACCATCATTTATAACATTATTATTATTTGTAACTGGGGATTAAACCCAAGGCCTTGTGCATTTTAAGCACACTAACTATACCCCTGGCCCCTATAACATCATCATCATCATCATCATTAGTAGTAGTAGCAGTAGTAGTAGTAGTAGTAGTAGTATTTATTGTGGTGCTGGGTATCAAACCAGGACCTTGCACATGCTAGGCAAGTGCTCTCCACTGAGCTACATCCCCAGTCTCCTATAACAGTATTATTATGTGTGTGTGTGTGTGTGTGTGTGTGTGTGTGTGTGTGTGTGTGTTACTAGGGATTGAACTCAGGGGCATTCTACCTCCAAGCTACACCGCCAGCCCTATTTTATTTTTATTTTGAAACAGGGTCTCACTAGGTTGATGAGAGTTTCACTGCTTGCTGGGCTGTCCTCAAACCTGAGATCCTCCTGTCTCAGCCTCCCAAGTACTGGGATTATAGTCATATACCACCACACCCAGCTCTATAATAATATTTTTAAGGGTTGCAGAATGCTACATGAAAAATATATCCTACTTTAACCAATCTCCCTATTCCTGTTCTTTGCTAGTTAAAATACTATAGTGAATAGCTACATGGTTTTTTGTTTGTTTGTTTGGTACTGGGGATTGAACCCAGAGGCATTCTACCTGCAAGCTGCACCCCCAACCCTTTTATTTTGAACCGGTCTCACTAAGTTGCTGAGGGTCTCGCTGCATTACCAAACCTGGTCTTGAACCTGTAATTCTCCTGTCTCAGCCTCCTAAATACTGGATTTCAGGTGCCCGCCACCACGCCTGGCTGCTACATGTTCTTTTAAACCTCTGGAATTAATAAGCCAAGAGCGATGCACTTCTTTAAGGCGTTTGCTTCATGTCCCCCTACTACTCCTTAAAACACTTGTATCAATCTACACATCTATGATTGACCATTTTCCCAATAGTCTCATCAGTTTTATGTATTCATATTTTAAAAAGACTATGTAAAGACAATGATAACTTGCTTAAACTTGTTTTTACTAATGAGCATACACATCTAAAAATACTATACTAGAGGAAGGATGGGCAAGATCCATTGAAGGGATTAGTATGTTTCTGTTGTCAGTTCATTCCCGTGTATTACCTCTACAAGGTAAATTATATGTTTAGTTTTTAGTGAGTGACTTTAAAGTGTTATTAATATGGAAAAGCATCTGAATAGAAAAAGCTGTTTAGTTTTGATGGCTATTGACTATTCTCTATGAGGAAGGAATTGAGGGGGTTTGACACTACAGTCAAGAAATGTATTCTCATTTGATCCTAATTTTCCCCATATTCTACTTGAATATATTCTGCCACCTATACTCCCCAAATCTAAGAACACTGACTCGCCTGTCATAAAGTAAACCTTGTCTATCAGATGTGAATGGCAGCACTTATTAAATTTCATTTTGCTGTTTTCAGGACCATAATTGGCTACTAGAGATTCTAGAAAGAAGTCTTCAGTTTTTAACCTTTTCCCAGGGGGGCATTCTGCAACACCTTGTGCAAATTGTAATAACTATAGAAAATTTAGCCTGAAGCACAACTGTGCTAAAACTAGTTTTACAATGATAACCCGGACCACAAAGAACCAGGGCCTGTAGAAGCCATGCAGTAGAGCTACGTGGCGCCTTCCAGCAAGTATTGGCTTCTCTGGTACCTTGAGAGCCTTACTCTGTTGACGTGATTCTCAGCTGAACATCATGTCTGTTGTGACTTTGAGCATTCCATTTGTTATTTATTAGTGGTGTTTTTGTTTTGAAGTGTCAAATCTTGTGACTATTAAAATAAAGTACCATTATAATTAAAAAATAAAATAAAATAAAAATACTATATGCATTTCTTCTTTGAAGAAGTTTCTTATGTACATAATTTTCCCACTAGGGCATTTATCTCATTATTGATAAGATCTTTGTATATTAAAGAAATTAAGCCATTATCTTTTGTACATGCTACACTTTGGGTTTTGAGAGGACAGGTCTTATAAGCAGTGTTAGTGCTAATTTTGATGTTGTAGTGTCAGGGTTAGTAGTAGTAGTTAGCAATAGGGAAAGATGTTAGTAGTCCAAAAACTTGAAGTAAACAGATACCATGAAGAAAGAGAAAGTTTTCCTTCTTAGTGAGAATTCTTTATTTTGCAGAGACTTCTTTTCTAAATATCTTAGAGTAGTGTACCAGTGAATAGCATTTTTCTTGCTTTTTGACATCTCGGGGATGAACTGAATTACGCTGTTTTTCTTTTATTTCTTTCTTGTTTTATTTTATTATTATTATTATTTGTAGTGCTGGGACTTGAACCCAGGGATATTCTATCTCTGAGCTACACTCCCAATCCTTTTTATTTTTTTTGTTTTGAAATAGGGTCTCACTGAGTTGCTGAGAGTCTCGCTAAGTTGCCGAGGTCTCACTAAGTTGAACCTCCTGTCTCAGCCTCCCAAGTACTGGAACTACAGGCATGTGCCACCACGCCCAGCTGAATTACGCTCATTTTAGAGATGAGAGAAGACATTAATTAAGACAAGTGAGGAGGGGACCTGCACTCCCTCCCCAGGTTGCCAGCCCACACTGTGATCATGTGCCTCTCTGTGTCTACGTCTATATATGCTGTGAGACCTTCCAGTGCAGGGATCACGGAGTCACAGTCATTTCAATATCCAGAGAGTTTAGCATGATGTCTGGCACGTAGCAGATGTTCAGAAAATGTGTACTGACTGCATCATGTGGCCATGCTACCCCCTATTTCTTATTCTCTGTAGCTTCTTCTAGTCACTTGATCCAGAGGTGCAGGTAAACTCCACAGGCTCCCCTATATGACACATGGAGGGCCCACGCAGACTTAGCCCATCCCACCTCCACATAAGGACTTGGCACCCCTTTTGTTGTGTTGGAGGGTTGCCATTTGCTCCCCTGGACCGCCTGCTGTCCAGACTCTCCTGGATCACCCCTCGCCAGCCCGAGGCCCCCAGAACGAGGACTTACCTGAAGGCCTCCAGTCCCTTATACAAGTTGTTCTGCGTGTCGCTGCTGGATGACAGGAAGTCATTGAACATCAGGCGAGCCAGAGATTTCTGGACCATCTTGCAAAAGGGTGTGTGAAAGATCATGTACTGCACATCGTCCAGGGTGAAGGGCCGGTCAACGCCAGCTGGAAGAGGCAAGAAGGTGGCAAGATGGTGTGCCACTTAGACTCACTCACCGAGACTGAACTGCGCCAGGAGCCCAGGCCTTCCAGAGAGCTAGCTCTGTCCTCCAACAAACACCTAATTGGTCCATTCATAGTATGTGTGTTTACTAAGTATCCTCTACCAACAGGGAAAGGGAAAAAGGTATCTTTGTGTCTACAATTGCCAACCTCTGCTGTCTGCAAATCAACTTTGTGCTCTATCATCTTCTCTATTTTCTAGAAGAGGAAACAGTCTCCAGATTATTAAATTATGTGTCCAAGGTCACGCAACTCAAAAAAGGCTGGTTTTGGATTTACCCATATCCTACAGACGGTGTCTCTTACTCTGAAGGGGAAGAAAACGTCACTTTTGCCTCGGGAGAGTTTACGATTTAGTGCTGTGATTCGAAGCAGCATCCACATACACTCCGAATGAGAGCAAGGAGCAAAATTAAAATGCTGTGAGAATGCCGGGCGTGGCGCACGCTTGTAATCCCAGTACTTGGGAGGCTGAGACCGGAGGATCCGGGTTCGCGGCCAGCCTCAGCTACTTACTGAGGCCCTCCGCAACTTCGTGAGACCCGGTTTCAAAATAAAGTATAAAAAATAGGGCCGGGGGTTTAGCATGGAGGTAGAATGCCCCTAGGTTCAATCCCCGGTACCGCAAAAAAAAAAAAAATGCCGTGAGAATTGAGAGGAGGTGAGAGCAACAGCCAATAGCAGCAATTGTACAGAGGAAGGCGAAGGCAGAGAGGAGTCGACTCTCCCCGCGGGGGTCACCCCTGGCAGGCAGTGCCCCACGCAGGGCAGTGGGAAGGGCACGAGGAGGTTCTTCAGGCCACCCCGAAGGCATCTATGTTCTGGCGCTACAGCTCATGCCTCTTCTTACACTGACACCTGCCTTTTGCTGATGCCCGTCCAGATGTGGCTCAGCTGGTAAGAAAACTTTTCTTTTCTTTGAAACAGGGTCTTGCTAAGTTGTTGAGGCTGGCCTCGATCCTGTGATCTTCCAGTTTCAGTCTCCCAAGTACTGGGATTACAGGTGTGCACCACCACACCTGGCTGCTTTTTTTTAAAAAGTGGATTTCTTGCCAGGTGCGGTGGCACATGTCTGAAATCCTAGTATTTGGAAGGCTCAGACAGGGGGATTGAAGGTTCAAGCCCAGCCTCAGAAACTTAGTGAGACCCTGTTTCAAAATAAAAAAGGGGTGAAGGTGTCGAGCATGGTGGCACACACCTGTAATCTTAGTACTTGGGAGGCTGAAACAAGAGGATCACAGGTTTGAGGACAGCCTCCGCAAGTAGTGAGATGCTCATCAACCTAGCAAGACCCTGTTTCAAAATAAAAAATTTAAAAAATAGGGCTGGGGGTGTAGCTTAAAGGTAGAATGCCCCTGGGTTTAATCCCCAGTACCATAAAAAAAAAAAGACTGGAGAGTCTAACTCAGAGACAGAATGCCCCTGGTTCAAATCCCAGTATATACATAAAAAAGAATGGACTCCTCTTTATTTCAAAAATAACATTTATTTTCTTCTTTTCTGATTATGAAAACAGCTGCTGCTGCTGCTGCTGTTGTTTTTAAGCAGGGAAATTTAGAAACTAAAGATGAACATAAAATATCACCATCCAGAGACAAATCACTGGTAACCCTTCCAGAATTCAGAAAATACAGGTGAGATTTCTCAACATCAATCAGACTTTAAAAGACGGCAAGCCACAAACCAAGAGTCAAATCATGCCCGACTCAGAAGCAAATCCCCGCCGCAGTAGGCTGTGATCACCCTGCCTCACACGCTACCTCCCCAGGTGGGGGACACTTGCTGGCTTCATATCGGTGGCTTAGACTTGGATTGTTGTTGTTGTTGGCATGTTACGGGTAATACTATACTTGAATTTGAATGACTTTCAAATAGACCCCGGCAAGTGTCTAAGAAGGGGATATGCAACAATTCTCAGGGAAGGAGAGCAGAGACCTTGACTTCTGCTTAGGGGACACACTCTCGGCCCACGTCAACACAGCCCCGCATCCCGCTGTCTGCGCCCCGTACCTCGCTTCCACTGATTCTGGATCTTTTGGCGGTACGCCGCGTAACATCGGTCCAAGGCCCGAAAGTAGCACTGGATGGAGAGCTTCCCGTCCACCAGCGGGTACTCAGAGGCCAAGTTGGGCTTGTAGAAGTCATAGGCATTCTCCATGTGGGTTCCCCGAAGCCCTGAAAAGACACACAGAGGGGTTCAGGGACTGCACAATGCAGGCGCCCCCAACAGCAGAGATGGGAGAGCCACGTGAGAAAGAGGTTCCAGGTTTTCTTCTGTCTCCCAGGCCCACGCCCGAGCCTACGCGACATCTCTCACATATTCAAAGGGAGCTGAGCCCATGTTGGTGTAACATAAATGAGATTTGTATTTCCCTTCCCACGCCTGCGTGGGCTTACCCAAGCCTGCAATAGAAGCCACGATTCTCAAAGGAAGGCTCACTTCATATCCAGTTCTCTTTTTTTTTTGTGTGGTACTGGGGATTGAACCCAGGGGCGTTCTACCTCCGCGCTACCCCCCCAGCCCTATTTTTTATACTTTATTTTGAAACTGGGTCTCATGAAGTTGCGGAGGGCCTCACTAAGTAGAGAGACAGAGAGACAGGAAGAGAGAGACAGAGAGCTGAGGCTGGCCGCGAACCCGGATCCTCTGGTCTCCGCCTCCCAAAGTACTGGGATTACAAGTGTGCGCCACCACGCCCGGCTTCCAGTTCTCTTCTTCCACTGTCATTGCCAGTTTACTTCCCCAAGCTTTCCTCGTTGGCATCGTCATTCTAACGCGTGATGATGCAGAAGAGGAAGTCTCTGGTCCCCCTTCCCTTCCTCCCTCCCCTCTCCTCCCCAGACCAGAATTTCGGAAGCAAGCAATACCATCCTCAAACCCATGCTGCTGTCTTGAGTAGGGATCAGGATGTCTGTGTTTGGCTATGCGATGCACAGCTTCTGTTCTGGTTGACTACAAACCTTGCTCCAGGGCTAGAGGGGCCTTGGGCCCGATCAGCATTGCCACAGCCCCGGCCCCGCCAGTAGGGCGGGCATTACCGCCGGGATAGACCGCGATGTCTCCGCAGACCACCAGTGCATAGCGACCTGCAAAGACAGACAAGACGTCACTGAAACACTGCTAAATCCAGAGGAGATAGAGAGCCTACTGTGTGCCTGGCACAAGGTTAGGTACCAGAAATAGAGGCAAAAAAAAAAAAAAATCCTAGCTCCATGGAGCTTGTGCTCTAATAAAACTCAGAATAGATTGGAAATGCAAAGTCAAAACTCACTGTGCTAGCCTGGCATGGTGGTACACGTCTGTTATCCCAGTACTTGGGAGGCTGAGAAAGGAGGATCGCAGGTTTGAGACCAGCCCCAGCAACTTAGTGAGACCCTGTTTCAAAATAAAAAAATAAAAAATAAAAAGGGCTGGGGGTGTAGCTTGGAGGTAGAATGTCCCTGGGTTTAATCCCCAGTATCACAAAATAAAAACAAAAACAAAAACAAAAACCTCAGGGTACTCACATCCTAGCTATAAAATGCTCAATTATTCAGAATTCTATTTCTGAATTCAGTGACAAATTTACTAACTGGCAGTTGTGGAGACAATTCAGATTGGTACCAATCACCATGATCCTGAAATATCTTCCAAATCATAGAAGGCCAAGAAAAAGGGAGGGAAACTAACATTTAAAATATGAACTATATGAAAGCTGTCCTCAAACAGTTTTTTTTTTTTTTTTTTGCGGTACTGGGGATTGAACCCAAGGGCATTCTACCTCTGAACTACACTCCTAGCCCTATTTTATTTTTTATTTTGAAACAGGGTCTCACTAAGTTGCTGAAGACCTTACTAAGTTGCTGAGGCTGGCTTCAAACAGGTGATCCTCCTGTCTCAGCCTTCCAAGTACTGGGAGTACAACTGTGTGCTACCATGCCTGGCTATCAAACAATTCTTAAAACAGCCCAATGAGGTAGTTAATGTCAACATTCATGGATGAAGACACTGTCCTCCAGAGAGATTAAGTAACTTGTCTAAGGTCCCATACCTCATGAATACAGAATTTGAAATTCCAACCAAGTTCAGGCTGGATCCTGAGCACTGCCTGGTACCACTCTCATTGTGAAAAGAGTTTGTGTTCAGTAAACACATTTAATGTAAATGATTCATAGTAACTAACTCTCTGATGGACTATTGTTCAATAAATAATTGTATCTTGACTATGACTTGTTCCACTTTTGTCTGATAGAAGTACTGCTATCAAAACTCAAATCTGTGGGAGAGATGCAATAGTGATTTTAGTGTCCCATCTAACCTGTGAGGAAGCCCTGTCATTCACCTGTAGCCTTGCCGGGAGCCATATTTCCATAAAATTTAACCCTCATGATAAACCTATAGCTGATACAGTAATCCCCTATTTACATATGAAGAAACCAGGGCCCAAAGAATTCAGGGCACTTGCTCCAAACTACATAGCTAAACTGTAAGATAAAGATTCAGTCAGGACTCCAATGTAAATTCATTAAAGTCCAAGGACCTTCTCTTAAGAATTATAACAACCCCTATAAAAAAGTATTGTTTTTCCCCCAGTGGTGTGTGTGTGTGTGTGTGTGTGTGTGTGTGTGTGTGTGTGTTTAACTGGATCATAAGCCATATGTGTGTGTATTTACACACATTGTGAAAAAGTTAGAATCTATAGGAAAAAAAACAAACCTTAGAAGTCATTTAGGAAAAGGTGATAAATTTGACTAAAAAAATCAAAACCTTCTATAAAGAACCAAGTCAAAAGGTAAACTGGGTAAGTATTTACAATATTTAAAACCAACAAAACCTATTTTCCTTCATTTATAAAAGTCTCCTAAGAAAGACAGGCTATATAATAGGAAAATAATCAATAGACATTGTAAGAAAAATTCAAACTGTCTTATAATGAAAGGAAAGAAAGCAAAACCACTATTATTTTACTTATTAAATTGACAAGAATTAGAAGGCTTAGTAACATGTATTGTAGAAATGTAATTTAATGCAACATTTTAGAGGCAATTTGGAACATTTTATTAAACCTTTAAATCAACATCCTGCAATTCAACTTCTGGTATTATATTCTTTTGTTGTTTTATTTTTTGGTGTTGGGGATTGAACACAAGACTTTCCTCCTGCTAAGCACACACTATAACACTGAGCCATCCTCCTGGCCCTAGGATTATATTCTCATAACACATTGCTACAAGTATGCAAAGCTATTGTAAAGTGTTCATTAAAACATTGTTTATGCTGGGTGTGGTGGCACACGCTTGTAATCCCAGTACTTGGAAGGCTGAGACAGGAGGATTGCAGGTTCAAAGCCAGCCTCAGCTACTTAGTGAGGCCCTGTTTCAAAAATAAAGAATAAAAATAGGGCTGGGGGAGTGGCTCAGAGGTAGAATGCTCCTGGGTTCAATTCCTAGTACTGCAAAACAAAACAAAAAAAGACAAATTATTCATAATTGCCCCAAACACAATTTCAATACCCATCAATATGGGACTAATTAAATAGTTTGGCATATTCATCAATAGAATTTGTGTGTGTGTGTGTGTGTGTGTGTGTGTGTGTGGTACAGGAGATTGAACCTAGAGGCGTTCTACCGCCAAGTCACACCCCCACCCCTATTTTATTTCCTATTTGGAAACAGGGTCTCACTAAGTTGCTGAGGTCCTCACTAAGTTTCTGAGGCTGGCTGCAAACCTGTGATCCTCCTGTCTCAGCCTCCCAAGTACTGGGATTACAGGTGTGTGCCACCACATCCGGCTCATCAATAGAATATTATGTGGTTTTTAAAATGATGTAATCCTCATATATTTTGATATGGAATGATCTCTAAGACATCAGATGAGGAATAATACATAATGTTTAAAACTGAATCCACAAGTGTATGCTTGCAGGTACATAGAACACTGAAAGAATACATAGAAACTGCTAGTGTTCAATTCTGGGAAGTGGTCATGGGGGGGGTCAAAGGGGACTTTTTATTCGCTTTACATCCTTTAGTGTATGTGTATATGGGGTTTTCCCCCAACTATAAGCTTCAATTACTTACACTCTTAAAAAGACAGTGGACCATGGGGGCTCCCAGCCAGTCTGAGTCAGTCCCGCCCTCTCCTCTCCTCCTACCCTGCTCTCTTCTCTGCAGTGGTTCAGAACTCCCGGGAGCTCCAGAGCCACTCCCTCCCACCTGAGGTCCCTGGGTGGATGGCTGGCTCCGTCAGAGCAGAGATCTCATCCACTCTGGCCTCTTCTGGTCCTAGTGGTTGGTCTCATCTTCAGGTGTGTAGTCTAGGTGTTCAGACTCAAGCTTAGATGTGCTTTTTATTTTACAGACAAAGCTAAAATATTCACATTTCAGTCGTTGGGGTTTTAATTTTTCTACCAAGACATCACATGGAAGAAAGATGCTCCCGCAGACTTCCATTCAGCCACTCTGCCGAACTACTCATTTGAAATGACACATTGAAAGCTGACAACGCTCTCAAGAATAGGCTTTCTGACTTTTGGTTAAACAGTCATCCCTTAAGAGATGAAACTGGGGAAGCTGAGGAAGCAATCCTGATAGGATTCAGCCTCCAACCCCAGCTCCTTTCTTACTCACTGCACCCGCAGCACCTACCGTCCCAGTAGCTGGACTCCATCCAGTTGGCAGCGTTGAAGAGGGAGGCGGTACCGCCATAGCATGCATTGGTGGTATCGATGCCCTCGATGTCAGTGTTGCCCGAGTCCTGGAAGAGTTCCATGAGCACTGTTTTGACGGCCTTGGACTTGTCGATGATGGTCTCAGTGCCCACCTCCAGGCGTCCCACAGCGTCCCACGGGAGCTGTGTGCGCTCCATCAGCCTCTGCACCACCGTCAGGCACAGGGAGTTGATATCTTCCTGCACGGAGCAGAAGCCCATGTGGGTCTGGCCCAAGCCCACTGTGTACTTCCCGGCCTCCACATTGTCGAACTTCTCCAGGTCCGTTTGGTCCACATACTGGGCTGGGAAGTAGACCTCCATGGCCAGGATGCCCACATCTTTTGGCCAGGTATCTGTTTTGGCCAGGGGGGCAGGAGCGATTGTAAAACACCTGTGGGGAAGATAACAGTCATAATCCCACGACTGGTCTGGAGCCAGTTTCCTAAAAAACAGTCATATGGTAATCCATTAATTCCTGTTTTAATATACTTTGAAGCTGCTATCAAATGAGTAAAGATTTAGTATTATTATGTCATTCAATTGGATTGACCCTTCTATGCTTATATTCTTATCACACAGTCTACCTTTCTTGATGTCAAGATAGCTACAATAGAAGCTGGGCATGGTGGTGCACACCTGTAATCCCAGGATTTGGGAGGCAGAGACAGGATTGCAGGTTCAAGGCCAGCCTCAACGACTTAGCAAGATCTTCAGCAAGTTAGCAAGACCCTGTTTCAAAATAAAAATTGGAAAAGGGCTGGGTGTATGGCTCAGAGGTAGAATGCTTCAATACCCGGTACCATGTGTGTGTGTGTGTGCATGCGTGCCTGTGTGTGTGTGTGTGTGTGTGTGTGTATCTACATTAGTTTCTTGATTACTGCTTGTATAGCAATCCTGTACTTTCAATCACTCAAAGTCTTTACATTTTTGTCCTTTTATACTTTCAACATCTGAGTCTTTATATTTAACATGTATCTCTTATAAACTGTATATAGTTGAGTCTCTTAAAACATTTTAACAACCTGGGTGTGGTGGCACATGCCTGTAATCCCAGTTCTTGAGAGGTTGAGACAGGAGGGTCACAGGTTTGAGGACAGCCTCAGCAACATAGCAAGACTCTCAGCAACCTAAAACAAAAAATTAAAAATAAGACTGGGAGATGTAGCTCAGAGGTAAAATGCTCCTGGGTTCAATCCCCAGTACCATTAAAAAAAAAGAACACCAACACACAAATTTTTAACAAATCTGACAACAGTGATGTTTCTTTCTTTTTTATATTTATTATTATTATCATTATTATTATTTTGTGGTACTGGGGATTGAACCCAGGGGCATTCTACCTCCAAGCTATATCCCCAGCCCTATTTTTTCTTCTTTATTTTGAAATAGGGTCTCACTAAGTTGTGGAGGGCCTCACTAACTAGCTGAGGCTGGCTGTGAACCTGTGATACTCCTGTCTCAGCCTCCCAAGTGCTGGGATTACAAGCATGCGCCACCATGCCTGGCATCAGTGGTGTTTCAATTGGAGTATTTAATCCATTTATATTTATTGTAAATATTGATATAGTTGGAATTAAGTCTATCACCTATTTGTTTATATTTATTTTATGTGATTATATGATCTTTGTTTCTTTCTTTTTTTTTTTTTTTCTGTGGTTCTGGGGATTGAACCCAGGGGTGTTCTACCGCTGAGATACATCCCCAGCCCTATTTTATTTATTTTGAAACAAGGTCTTGCTAAGTTGTGGAGGGCCTCACTAAGTTCCTGAGGCTGACTTTGAACCTGTGATCCTCCTGTCTTAGCCTCCCAAGTCCTGGGATTACAGGTGTGTGCCACCATGCCCGACTATTTGTTGTTTTTCTTTTAGTGGTGACCCTAGAGATTAAACACATACTTATTGTAATCTAACTTAGATTAATACTTCTGATGGGGAGGTAACATCAGCAATATGGCTGACTAGAAGTGCCTGGTGTGTTTCCTTTCACAACAAGGAAAAAAAATAGCTATTTTCCTAGCATGTTTGAGGCAGAGCACTGAGTGAAAGGGGGATGCAACAAAGACATTGCAGAACATGGAGATATATCATAACCTTATAAAAAGGGAACTAAGCTCATAGCATTTACCTTTCAATTCTCAAGATCAACCCTGAACACAGAGGTACTTTTCTGAGTGGGCAAAGGGCGAGCTGAAGGCACCCAGAAGTCCCCACTCACGCCACAAATACCTAAGGCATTCGCTGTTGGGGAAGTCTGCAGCCTTTGCAGGCCCTTAGAAAAGTTTGAAGAACTGTCAGTCTACCACACCACTAAATTGTCCCAAAGAAAGAGCTCACACTGTGCCCTCCCCCACCCTGGGTTCTGCTGCACGGTGCCATCTTGAGACCCTGCCAACCTTGAGTTTTGTGAAGCAGGCACGGCAGCTGCCCCTATCAGCTTGGCCAACCCAACCCCGTGAAATAGCCAGGTGGTCCTGCCTACCCTCCCACAGCTTTGGAAAGCACCTGAAAAGCACATGCTGAGTGACTTTACCTACAGAGGCCCACTTTCTGCTGCCCAGGAAGCAGGCCTTTCACAGCTCTGGGCAAGCAGTCATCCCTCAGTAGCATGGCCCACAGAGGCCCTGGGAAGCAGCCAGATGGCCCTCCCCATCCTCCTGCAGCCCCGGTGTAACTGAGAAGGACACCCCAGAAACTTAGGTTACTAAGGCCCAGAAAAGCAGATAGGCAACCTGCCCTGAGCAGGTTGTCCCCTGGAGGTCCCATATGTTAATCATGGCCTTCAGCCACTTACAAGTACCCTGCCTGGCCCACTGGTGAGGCCCAGCCCCTGTGCAGGCCTCAGATACTGACAGGCACCCTCCTCACTACTAAGCATGGCCATCTGGGGTGCCATAACCACTTGGGCATCTGGGGTGTCCCTGTCCCTACATCATCCACAGAAAATAATAGGTATCCCCCACAGGAAGCACCACACCCAGAGCTGCTAGTGAACCCAAATTGCTTAAGAGAGCTGCATCCCAGGTGGTGGTGTAATCCCACAACTCCCATAGCCTAGGCCACCGAAACGCCACAGGTGGCACCAACATTATTTACAGCTGGAGAAGTGACACAGACACTACACTAAAGTGCCAACCTGGAACCAACCCAACAAATATCCTCTGACACATCACCAAGTGAAAATGAAGGCTGGTCGAGGCTATCGACCCACCAAATGCACAAATACCAATATAGGGATACTAGAAGCATGAGAAACAAGGTAACATGACACCTCTAAAGGAACACAATGACTTTCTAGCAACAGACCCCAAAGGAAGGAAAAACAACAAATAACCTGAAATAGAATTCAAAATCATATTTTTAAGGAAAATCAACAAGATACAAAAGAAATAGACAATTTGGTGAAATTAAGAAGATAATTAATTATATGAATTAGAAAGTGAACAGAGATAGGGCTCATTAAAAATACTGGAGCTAAAGAACTCAGTAAGTGACATAAAAAGTACAGTTGAGAGTAACAACAGCATAACAGAGCAGGTTGAAGAAATAATTTTTGAGTTTGAATAAGACAGGTCTTTTGAAATAATCCAGTCCAAAAAATAAAAAACATGAAGAAATTATTTGAGCCTTATGAAGCATAAGCAGGCAATTTTTTGTATTATGGGTATTACAGAATGGGAAGAGGAAAGTCATAGAAAACATATTCGATACAATGATTGCTGAAACTTCCAAAACCTTGGGAAAGATATGAAAATCCACATTCAGGAAGTTCGAACGGGCTCTAACAGATTTGACCAAAAAAGATTCTGTCAAAGCCAGGCGTGGTGGCACATGCTTGTAGTCCCAGAACGTGGGAGGATGAGACAGGAGGATCGCAGGTTTGCGGCCAGCCTCAGCAATTTAGTGAGGCCCTCCATAACTTAGTGAGACCTTGTTTCAAAATAAAAAATATAAAATAGGGCTGAGGGTGTAGCTCCAAGGTAGAATGCCCCTGGGTTCAATCCCCAGTACCGCAAATAAATATATATATATATATATATATATATAAAATCTGTCAAAAGTACAAGACAAAGGGAGAATTCTAAAAACACCAAGAGAAGTGTGTCAAATGATATATAAAGGAATCCCCATTAGACCAACACATTTCTCTGCAGAAATATTGTAGGCCAAGAGAGAATGGAATAATGTATTCAAAGTCCTGAAAGAAAAAAAATTAATTGCGAACCAAGAATAGTATGCTCAGAGCTGGGCGTGGTGGCGCAC
>PVJS01022155.1:15145-30918 GCA_004027185.1 Glis glis
AAAAAAAAAAAAAAAGAATACTATGCTCAGAAATGCTATCCTTCAGAAATGAAGGAGAAATAAAATCTTCCCATGGTAAGAAAAAATGAGGGAATTCATTCATCAGATTAGCTATGAGAAATGCTTAAAGAAGCCGGGCGTGATGGCGCACGCTTGTAATCCCAGTACTTGGGAGGCTGAGACCGGAGGATCCAGGTTCGCGGCCAGCCTCAGCTACTTATTGAGGCCCTCTGCAACTTAGTGAGACCCTGTTTCAAAAAATAAAGAACAAAAAATCGGGCTGGGGGTATAGCTCGGAGGTAGAATGTCCCTGGGTTCAATCCCTAGTACCACACACACAAAAAAAAGAAATGCTTAAGGAGTCCGACACTAGAAGTGAAAGGATGGTAACTACCACTACAAAAACAACAACAATTACAAAACTCAATAGTAGAGCAGACACACAAAAGAGAAAGAGACTAAAGCCCCATTAACACAAAAAGCTATCAAACTACAAAGATGAAAAACAATGAGGAAAAGGGAACAAAGAATATACAAAATGACCAGAAAAAATTAACAGAATGACAGGAGTATGCCTTTACTTATCAATAATAACTACAAAGTTAAACTGATTCGATCCCCCAGTTAAAAGACATTGACTGGTCAACTGGGCATGGTGGTGCATGCCTATAATCCCAGTATTTGGGCGGCTGAGACAGGAGGATGGCAGGTTCAAGGCCAGCCTCAGCAACTTAGCAAGACTTTCAGGAACATAGTGATACCCTGTTTCAAAATAAAAAATGAAATAGGGCTGAGGGTGTAGCTTAGAGTTAGACTGCCCTTGGATGCAACCTTCAGTTAACCCCCCCCCGCCAAACGATATTGACTGGTTGAATGGATTAAAAACAAAAACAAAAGCCAAGACCCAATGATATGCTTTCTACAAGAAGCTCACTTCACCAGTAAAGACACAAATAGACTACAAATAAAAAGATGGGCCGGGAGTGGTGGGGCATGCTTGTAATCCCAGTACTTGGGAGGCTGAGACAGGAGGATCACAGGTTCACAGCCAGCCCCAGCTACTTAGTGAGGCTCTCCGCAACTTAGTGAGACCCTGTTTCAAAATAGAGAATAAAAAATGGGGCCAGGGATATAGCTCAGAGGTAGAATGGCCCTGGGTTCAATCCCCAGTACCAAAAAAAAAAAAAAAGAAGAAGAAAGAAAGAAACACCATATAAATGGAAACCAAAAGCAAGTAGGAGAGCTTTATTTATTTATTTATTTGGTTTTGTGGTGCTGGGGATTGAATCCAGGGGCATTCTACCTCCAAGCTACACCCCATCCCATTTTTATTTTATTATTTGGAAACAGGGTCTCACTAAATTGCTGACAGCCTCACTAAATAGTTGAGGCTGACTTCAAACCTGTGATCCTCCTGTCTCGGCCTCCCAAGTACTGGGATTACAGGCGTGCGCCACCATGCCTGGCTTAGGAGCAGCTATATTTATATGACATTAAATAGACTTTAAGTCTAAAATGGTAAAAAATATAAAGAATGTCTCTATATAATGATACATGGATTGATTCAGCAAGAAGAAATAATTGTAAATACATATGCATCCAATACAGGAGCACTTACTTATATAAAACAAACATTATTAGATGTAAAAGGAGAAATAAACTCTAATACAGTAATGATTGGGAACTTGGCTATCCAACTTTCATCAATGGACAGGCCATTCAGAAAAAAGTAAACAAAGAAACAACAGAATTAAGCTAGAGTATAGGACAAATGACTCTAACAAACATTTACAGAATATTTCACCCAACAGCTGCAGGGTGCACATGTTTCTCATCAGCACATGGAACATTTTCCAGGATAGACCATATTTTAGGCCACAAAACAAAATTCAACAGATTCAAAAATTTGAAATCATACCACATATTTTTCCTGACCAGAACGGACTAAAACTAGAAATCAGCAACAAGGGGGAACTTCAGAAATTGTACAAATACATGGAAATTAAACAACATTACCTGGAATGATGAATGGGTCATTGGAAAAAATCAAAAGGGATTTTTAAAAACTTCTTGAAACAAATTAAAATGAAAATACAACATTCCAAATCCTGTGAGAGACAGCAAAAGTAGAACTAAGAGGGAAGTGTATACCAATAAATGCCTACCTCAAATAGATTTCAAATAAACAACCTAATGATGTAACCCAAGGAACTAGAAAAGCAAGAATGAACCAAACCCAAATTAGTAGAAGGAAAGAAATAACAAAAATCAGAGAAGAAATAAGTGAAATAAGGACTAAAAATTTCAAAAGATACATAAAATAAAGAGTTGGGTTTTTAGGGAAAAAACAGACAAACCTTTACCTAGACTAACCAAGAAAAAAAGAGAATTCCCAAATAAATAGTCAGAAACAAGGCATGGTGCTGCACATCTGTAATCCCAGCACTTGAGAGGCTGAGACAAGGCTTGCAGGCTCGAGGCCAGCCTCAGCAACTTTTTTTTTCCTTTGCAGAACTGGGGACAGAACCCAGAGGCATTCTATCTCTGAGCTATGCCCCCTGCCCTGTTTTTTTATACTTTATTTTGAAACAGGGTCTCACTAAGTTGTGGAGAGCTTCACTAAGTAGCTGAAGCTGGCTGCAAACCTGTGATCCTCCTGCCTCAGCCTCCCAAGTACTGGGATTACAAGAGTGTGTCACCATGCCCAGCTAGCCTCAGCAACTTAATGAGATCTTGTTTCAAATTAAAAAAAAATTAAAGCCAGGCATGGTGGTGCACACCTGTAATCCCAGTACTTGGGAGGCTGAGATAGGAGGATCAAAGGCTGGAGACAGCCTCAGCAAGTAGTGAGACTCTCACCAACCCAGAAAGACCCTGTTTCAAAATAAAAATAAAATAGAGCTGGGGGTGGAGCTCAGAGGTAGAATGCCCCTGGGTTCAATTACCACTACCAAAGATAAATAAATAAATAAATAAATAAATAAATAAATAATCTGGGGGAGTATCTTGGTGGTAGAATGTTCCTGAGTTCAATCTCCAGTACCAAGTAAATAAATAAATAAATAAATACATAAATAAAGTAAAAAATAAAATCAGAGATGAAAAAGGAGACGTTACAGCTGATACCACAGAAATACAAAAAAAATCATTAGGGATTATTATAAACAATTATATGCTAACAAATTTGAAAACCTAGAACAAATGGATACATTTCTGGATACATACAATCTACCAAAATTGAAACATGAGGACACAGAAAACCTGAAAAGATAATACCAAGTAATGAAATTATATCAGTAACAAAAAGTCTTCCAACAAAGAAAAGCCCTGTGTGGCTTCACTGTTGAATTTTACCAACCTTCAGAGAGAACTAACACTACTTCTCAAACTATTGCAAAATATTGAAAGGGAGGGAGCCCTTCCAAATTCAATCTACAAGGACAGCATTACCCTGATGCCAAAACCAGACAACGATACAACAACAAGAAAGAAAGAAAAGAAAGGAAAGAAGGAAGGAAGGAGGGAGGGAGGGAGGGAGGGAGGGAAGGAAGGAAGGAAGGAAGGAAGGAAGGAAGGAAGGAAGGAAGGAAGGAGAAAGAAGAAAGAAAAAAAGAAAGAAAGAAAGAAGAAAGACCAATAAGAAATGTTAATTATTCCTATCTATCCAATCTATGAGCATGGGACATGAGATGTCTTTCCATTTTTTTGTGCCCCCGACAATTTCTTTCATCAGTGTTTTATAATTTTCATTATAGAGATCATTCGCTTTCTTAGTTAAATTTACTTCTATACATTTTTTGTAGCTATTGTAAATGAGATTGCTCTGTGTGTGTGTGTGTGTGTGTGTGTGTGTGTGTGTTATATACTGTGGACTGAACTCAGGGCATTCTACCTCTGAGTTAACATCCCCATCCCTATTATACTTTTAAAATAAAAAGTATTATTTTGAAACAGGGTCTTGCTAAGTTGCTGAGACTGGCCTCAAACCTATGATTCTCTTATCTCAACCTCCCAAGTACTGGGATTACATGCGTGCGTCTCTGCACCTAGATAAGATTCCTTTCTTGTATATTCAATGAAGTATTGGAAGTCCTCTTTTCCTATTTGAATGCACAGTTTTTCCTTCTTGCCCTGGCTAAGACTTCCAATACTATATCAAATATACTGGTGAAAATGGACATCTTTGACTTGTGCCTCATATTAGAAGAAATCATTTCAGCTTTTCCCCAATTAGTATGATATGGGTTTATTGTATTGAGGTAATTCCCCCTATACCTAACTTTTGAGGGGTTTTATCATGAAGGGATACAACAGCATGATATTTATTGAATTTTATCTAATACTTTTTCTGCATCTATTGAGATGATCTTATAGTTTTATTCTTGTGTGGATGTGATGTATTACATTTATGAATTTGCATATGTTAAACTATCCTTGCATTCCTGGTCTAACTCCCACTTGCTTGTGCTGTATAATTTTTTATGTGTACTGAATTGTATTTGCTAGTATTTTGTTGATAATTTTTGTATTTATGTTCATCAAAGATATTGGTCTGTAGTTTTCTTTTGGGGGAATAGTATGGACATTTTAATAATATTAATTCTTTCAATCTATGAACACAGGATGTCTTTTCATTTTTTTGCATGTGTGTCCTCTTTGATTTTTTATTAGTGTTTTGTAATTTTCTTTATAGAGATCATCCACTTTCTTAGTTAAATTTTTTCCTAGGTATTTTTTGTACCTATTGTGAATGAGATCGTTGTCTTTACTTCATACTCAGCAATTTTCTTACTGTTGTATAAAAAAGTAACTATTAGCTGGGCATGATGTTGCATGCCTATAATCCCAGTATTTGGGAGGTTGAGACAGGAGGATTGCAAGTTTGAGGCCAGCCTTGGCAATTTAGTAAGATCCTGTTTCAAAATAAAAAGGGCTGGAGTTGTAGCTCAGAGGTATAATCCTTTTGGGTTCAATCCCCAGTACCACACATGCATACACACAAAAAAAGCAACTGATTTTCGTATGTTAATTTTGTACCCAGCAACCTTACTGAATTCATTTATCCATTCTAACAGTTTTTGGTAGAGTCTTTAGATTTTTATATATATAAGATCATGTTATCTGCAAATAAGGATAGTCATATTATTAATATTTTTAAAATGTCCATACCACCCAACTGACCTATAGATTCAATGCAATCTCTATCAAAATACTAATGTTATTCTTCACAGAAATAGAAAAAAGAAAAACACTTCTAAAATTTTTATGGGACCTCCAAAGACTCAAAATAGCCAAAGCAATCCTGAGCAAAAAGAACAAAGCTGGAGGCATTAGAATACCTGACATCAAAACATACCATAAAGCTATAGTGACCAAAATAGCATGGTGCTGATATAAAAACAGACACATACACCAGTGGAACAGAATAGAGAATCCAGAAATGAGTACACATATTTAAAGCCAGTTGATTTTTTTGTTTGTTTGTTACAAAGGCAGCAAGAATATACATTGGAGAGTCTTTTCAACAAACAATGCTGGAAAAACTGAATAACAAACACAGAAGAAACTAGATCCTTCTTTCTCACTATATACAAAAATCAACTCAAAATGGATCAAAGACTTGAATGTAAGACTTGAAACTATGAAATTACTAGAATAAAATATAGAGAAACTGTTTCAGAACATTGTTCTGCTAAAGATTTAAATATATATATATATCCTGCTGGGTGTCGTGGCACATGCCTATTATCCCAGTATTTGGGAGGCTGAGACAGGAGTATCACAGGTTTGAGGCCAGTCTCAGCAACTTAGCGAGACCCTTTTTCAAAATAAAAAGGGCTGGGGTGTAGCTCAGAAGCAAAACACCCCTGGGTTCAAGAAGCAGTACCCAAAACAAAAAATAAAACAAATATATATAACTCCAAAAGCACAGACAACAAGACAAAAATGTGGTAAATATAATTATATCAAACTAAAAAGCTTCCATACGGCAACCATTAACAAAGTGAAGAGACAACCTACAGAATGGGAGAAGTATTTGCAAACTATTCATCCGACAAGGGAATAATTTCTAGAGTATATAAGGAACCCAAACAACTAAACAGCAAAGAAACCCAAATAACTCAATTTAAAGATAGGCAAATGACCTGATAGACATTTTTTAAAAGGGGATGCCCAAATGGCCAGTAAATCTATGCAAAAATGTTCAATATCACTAATCATTAGAGAAATGCAAATCAAAACCACAATGAGATATCACCCCAACCCAGTTAAAATGGCAATTGTCAAAAAGAATTTCAAGTGCTGGCGAGGATGCAGAGAAAAGGAAATGTTCATCCACTGTTGGTGGGAATGTAAATTTAACACAGCCTTTATGGACAACAGTATAGAGGTTCCTCAAACTAGAACTAGAACTACCAGATGATCTAGCCATCTCACTACCGGGTATATATCCAAAGGAACTGAAATCAAAGAGACATTTACACTTGTGTGTTTATTGCAACACTATTCACAACATCCGAGATATGGGATCAAGTGAGGAGTCCATCAACAGACGAATGGATAAATAAATTGTGGCATATATACACAACGGAATATTAGCCATAAAACAGAATGAAATTCTGTCATTATAGCAACATAGATGGAACTGGAGGACATTACATAAATGAAATATGTCAGGCACAGAAAGAAATATTTCATGTTCTCACTTAAATGTGGAAGCTAAAATATTGATTCCACACTTGATCATAGCCAAAAGGCGAGAAGTGATTAAAAAATGTTGATTCCAAAGAAGTACAGAATACAATAGGGGTGACAGGAGCCTAAGAAGGGTGTGGGGAAGGAAGGGATGGAGAAAGGAGGGCTAAAGGGTTCAGTTGGGTAGAAGGAATAATTCCTAATGTCCACACAGTGGGATAATTATGGTCAACCATTAATTGAATATTTCAAAAACAGACAGTAGAGATGATTTTGAATGTTCCCAACACAAAGAAATTTGATATGTGACTGTAGTAATAGATACACCAGTTACCCTGAACTGATCACAACACATTGTTTACAAGTTTTAAAATGTCACGCTGTACCCCATAAATACAATTAACATAATATATAAGTATAATTCATTATGGGTCCATTAAAAAGAAAAATATTTCGATTACTTTCTGAACAGTGCAAAAACTCTAGGTTAAGTTCATTTACCCTCTCTATCCCTTTGAGCTATTATTGTTATATAGCTTATTTCTACATATGTTATAAGCCCCTATAGGACATAATTTTAAACATTTCACTCATTTTTTTCATGAATAGAATATAAGAGGTTTATTTAGAGAAGTGGGGATACAGTTTAAGAGAAGGCTGTGATGAAGGGTTACATTCCAGAGAAGCACTCTGGAACAATCCTTTTCCAGAAGTAGAAAATGGCCAATTTTACTCATTTTTAAAGTGTACCTCTCATTATCTTTTTTTTTTTGTTCTGGTACTGGGGGTTGAGTCCAGGAACATTCTGCCTCTGAGCTACACCCCTGGCCCTTTTTATTTTTTATTTCAAGACAGGGCCTCACTAAGTTGCTGAGGCTGGCCTTGAACCTGCGATCCTCCTGTCTCAGCCTCCCAAGTACTGGGATTACAGGCATGTGGCACCATGCCCAGCCTTCTGCTTATCTTTTTCTCTCTTCCTCCTTTCTTTATAACCACACAAGAACATAAGCACCCTTTTCTACTTTCTAAGGCAGATTTCTGTTTGATTCCATCCTGTCTGCCTTTTCTGCGTGGTCCTCTCAACGTCATCAAGTACACCCAACACAGAGCTGATAGACAGTTGGGAATTAGACAGCCTGTGGCCACAGAAATGCATTTCCACAGCTTGATACATAGTAGAGCAGGCAAGCCTGTGGGACTCTAGAAGGTAGAAAGAGCAATTCTTTTTTTTTTTTTCAGAAAAAGGCAAAGGTTTAATTAATTTAAGAAACGTGGGGATGCAGGTTGGGGGTCATCTTAAGAAGGGGAGAGCGAGTCTTCCTGCACGTGTCCATCCATCCAAGCGAGCAAGATTTCACAGTTCTTTTATAGGAGGGGGTAGGTAGGGTTGCACAGTAGAGGGCAGGACTTCCTCTCAGTCCTCAGTTTCCCTGGCAACAGATAGGCAGTGGGGTCTGACGTTTGTCCTCCTCACCCACCCTATTGACATTAAGCATCTCAGGTGTGGAGAGGAGCCATTGTGATTAAAGGTGTGGACTCATTAAAGCTTCTGCCTGACTGAACACACCCTATAGGGTGAAGTTAGATTATGAACTTTCAAAATTTTAAATCTCTATTTTCCCAATGTCTCCTTTCTACCTAATATTTCTATCATTTCTATTCTACCTCATCATCCCCCCCCCCCAGACTTTGGTCCCTTAATCTTAAGGGGGTTGCCGAAGGGCGAAGGTCCGACTTCTATCATTTCTTCTCAGCTGACAAGGGACTGTAGACTGCAATCCTGTCTCAGCCTCCCAAGTACTGAGATTACATGCATGCACCACTCTGTGAGCTCAACCCCGACTCTTACTACTCTTGATGAAAATCTGTACTTTCTCCTTCCAGCTCCCAGCGAAGAGCTTACCAAGTCCACCTCCCCTGTGCTCCCATATGCAAGTACCTGAAATCAGGTTCCTGCGGTGGATCCTCACTGTTTAGATGGTGAAATGATATGATGTGCCAACTTGGTAGTTTTTCATAAATTGCAAATATTCTTTTTTTTTTGTGGTACTGGGGATTGAACCCAGGAGCATTCTACCTCCGAGCTACACCCCCAGCCCTATTTTTTATTCTTTATTTTGAAACCGGGACTCACCAAGTTTCAGGGGGCCTCACTAAGTAGCTGAGGCTGGCCACAAACCCGGATCCTCCAGTCTCAGCCTCCCAAGTACTGGGATTACAAATGTGTGCCACCACGCCCGGCTTAAATTACAAATATTCTGACCCTTCACTTCCTTGGGTCCCTGGCCAAAGAAGCGGTCACTCATAAGAATGGATCTCCAATTTTCCCATCACAAAGGCTGCTTTTAGAGACTACTGGGGGCAAAAGCGGATTCTCTGATCCCCAAATAACGGGCAAAATGACACGTGTCCATTGATACCACACGGAAGACGTTTGGAGTTTATTCAATCTGCCCTATTTGGTGCCCTCCAAATAACTGGAGTTTGTACTTTCAAATATTTATGGAGGAGCTTCCCAGTACCGGGGAACTAATTAATGGTTAACCAGCATGGGAGTCGACAGCTTGACTGGCTCCCCCAGCCTCCATCTCCCCCTGCCTCCCCTGGGCCGACTCCCTCCCTCCCATCCCAGTTAGAAATCTAAGATTCAAGGAGAGGTTCTAAGAGCAGGCACTTGGTAACTTGGGTCTTGGTAGGACAGTTACTGGACATAGATTTCAGAGCCTTGAAGACAGTAACATGTAAAGGTTTACAGAAGTATCAGAGCACTGTAGCTAAGATTATTCTAATCTCCCGTCTTCTCTAAGGAACCATTGCCTTATTTAAATTAAAATCAATTTGTTCTGGTATTGCCTGCTCCAAGAATATGCACCAAGGTTTTTGCTGTTGTTGTTTTTGGTTGGTTGGTTGGTTGGTTGGTTGGTGCTGGGGACTGAACCCAGGCCCATTCTACTTCTGAGCTACTCTTTTTTTCTTTTCTTTTCTTTTCTTTTCTTTTCTTTTCTTTTCTTTTCTTTTCTTTTCCTTTCCTTTTCTTTCTTTCTTTTCTTTCTTTCTTTCTTTCTTTCTTTCTTTCTTTCTTTCTTTCTTTCTTCTTTCTTCTCTCTCTCTCTCTCTCTCCCTTCCTTCCTTCCTTCCTTTCTTTTTTTTTCTTTCTTTCTTTGACGGTACTAGGGATGGAACCTAGGAGCATTCTACCTGTGAGCTACACCCCCAGCCCCTTCCTTCTTCCTTCCTTCCTTCCTTCCTTCCTTCCTTCCTTCCTTCTTTCTTTCCTTTCATGGTACTAGGGATGCAATTCAGGGCATTTTACTTCTGAGCTACACCCTCAGCCCTATTCTATTATTTTGAAATAGGGTCTCACTAAGTTGCAGAGGGCCTCACTAAGTTGCTGAGGCTGGCCGTGAACCTGCGATGGTCCTGTCTCAGCCTCCCAAGTACTAGGATTACAAGTGTGTGCCACCATGTCCGGCTTTTTGTTTTTTATTTTGAAACAGAGCCTTGCTAAATTGCTGAGGCTGACCTTGAACCTGCAATCCTCCTGTCTCAGCCTCCTGAGTACTGGAATTAAAGGCATGCACCACCAGACCTGGCTACAGCAGGCATTTAATTCTTTACTCATCTTTCCTCCTTTTCTTATGTTTCAAAATTAACTATTCAGACCAGGCACTCTGCTGGGGAGGATGCAGTGGGGGGTGAAAGGATTGTGCAAAGAAGAGGGCATGGTTCTCAGTGACGTCCTTATCCCGTGTGAGGAATGAGGGTACACACATAACCCAACTACGAGGCAGAATGTGACGGGCACCGCAGACGGGGTGTGGGCCAAATCCCGCAGGAGTTTAAGGAAAGGCTTCGTGGGCTGCATTTGAGATCGGCCTGGGTGGATGAGGGTGTCTCTGCTGATGAAGAGTTGAGGGGGATGGAAGGGCCTTGAGAGATCAGCACAGGGGTGATTGAACAGGCCAGGGAACCTGCAGGGGAGGGGGTGCCAGGAGGAAGGAGAAGTAGGTGACACACAGGCAGTGGAGGGCAGGATCTCGCTTAGTTTCAGAGGCAGAGAAGCAGACGCTGAAATGGGAGGAGTCCTTTGGTTGGACTCAAAGCTGATGCGGGGTGGATTAGAAGAGACAGACATCTAGAGACACAGGGACCCATCAGAACATTCTCTGTATTAGTTCAGGCTGTGGAAGACAGGATGAAATGTGACTATGCCAAAAGGGAAATATGAGTGAGGATTTCAAGAATTTGAACCGAAGATGTCAGCCTGCTGGCCAGGCCTGGGCTCGGCGGGTGGCCAACCGTTGCCTGTCGAAACAAGCCACCGCATCAACCCCTTCCTCACAAACACGGAAATGAGTTCAGTTCTGAGCCTGGGCTGTGATGGGCAAGCAGTGTTTTGGCTGGGGGTGGGGAGAGAGTAGAGGGTGGTGAGTCATGAAGAAAAGGAGAAGAATGAGCATTAACCCCTTCCCCACCACAATTGTATGCCAGGCTCCCCGGGTACGAAGCAAAAGAAGATACTAGTGCAAAAGCATTTTTCTAAGTATTCAGTATGCATGAAATGCAGAGGAAAAATAGAGCTAGTCCTAAGGTGCTGTGGTTTAGGGACTAGATTATAACATACAGCTTGCCAAGAGCCCAAGACACTAACTACAGCCAAGTCATCATCACCACTGGGAGACTACAAGCATTTGGAGCCGACTGAGGGTGTGTTGACAAAGAAGTGTGTGTGTGCTCTTCTTGCACGAGCACATGCACACATAACATAAATGCACAAACGCACACAAACATTGTCTTTACATTTTGTTTCCCTTGCATAAGCTCAGAGTGCAGAGAAACACAGTTTCTTATCCCCAGTCCATTTTGCATTTTGTAACAGACAAAGCCACTGGTATTACTAATACTGCAGTTGCAGGTTGCGGGTTCCCGAGGGTCTTGTCAGGAGTGGGGTAGGGTAGAGTTGAGAAAAGAGTGGAGGGAGGAGAGAGAGCTGTGGGCCCTGGTGCTGCTGATAATCCTGCTGCTTCTTGCAGCTGGCAGAGTAAAGGATGCTGTAGTTCCGGAACAGCATGTGTCAGAGGTTTGGGACCCTCCAATTCTCTAGGAGAAAGGGGGCTGTCTGTTTAGAGACAAGGTAACTGAGACCCCGAGAAGATAAGTTTCTTCTCTGAAGCTGTGAGCTTTCCTGCTGGCAGCCCTCTGCCTGTCTTTGGTCCCATGGTGCCTCTCAAAGAGCAACTTGCCCAGATCCTGGGGACCAGGCGACTCACCTCTGGTGGGCTGCGGGGAGCAGGCGAGCAGGGGTGAGGGGAGCCTCCTGCATCACCCTTCTCACTTGCAGGACCCGCCTCGCTGGAGCCAACAGCCGCTGCATTGCTGGGGAGTAAGCAGAACACCAGCAGATCACACAGCCCTGGGGAAAGATGCCTGGCAGCGGCCAGTCGGGCTTTATAGAGTCCTGGGACTCCTGACTCAGAAGCCCCGCCTCCACTTATGGAGGCTCAGCCGGCTGCTAAAACTGGGCCAAAGGTCCCGCTCAGAACATGGGCGAGTCAAAGAAAAACATCATCTCCTCAGCATGTTCACAGCTAGCTTGTTCCTGGGCGTGTGTGGGAAGAGCTGGCTCCGATTCTGCCTTTCTCTGGCTCCTGCCGCAGCTTTGTTTTTGCATAGCCACTTAAGAGGAGGGGGGAGGATGTTTTGATCTTCCTTGTAACACCAGGAAAACCTCAACTGGCCTCTCTTGGACCCTGACTCCTCATCTGAGTCACTTTCATTTTGTTCCATAATCCCTTCTGTGGTGTTAGCTGCTACTCTTTTAACGTATTGTGCATTACAAGAAAAAACTTCCAGCTGGGCATAGGGGGGCATGTCTATAATCCTGGCTATTCAGGAGGCTGAGGCAGGAAGACCTCAAGTTCGAGGCCAGCCTCAACAATTTAGTGAGACCCTGTCTCAAAAAATTAAAAAAGGGCTGGGGATGAAGCTCAGTGGTAGAGCACCATGTTCAATCCACTCCAAAAAAAAAGGGGGAAAAAAGAAATCTTTCAAAACCAAAGAGAGAATTACAACAGCTTCAAACATTAAGTGAGCTCTCTGGGGGACATTTTATATCTAACTATAAGAGCTCCCTCCTCTGATTCCTCTCATCACCACATAAATTGATGGGATTCCTGGGTTGGACTTTGCCTCTGTCCTCTGATTTGACATTCCTATCCTGGGCAATCTTATTCACATTCAAGGCTTGAAAAAAAACATCTGCACACTGATGACTAAAATCTCTTCTTGAAGATCCAAGATGGCGACCAAGGGAGATACCATGCTATGATCTCTCCGATCTCAATTGCTGTGAAAGCAACGTCTCCACAGGAGAAGAAAACCAACAAAAACTTGAAGTAAACAACGAAAAGTTTGAAACGCGACGAAATCAAAGCCAGAAGACAAAACAGAGGAAAATAAAAAGCTCCAAGCGCCTTACCTAAGGGACGGCGGCGGCACCATCTTGGCCAGACCGTGCCGGCCGCTACCGGCATTGAGGCTTCCACATGACTCTGGCAGAGAAGTCAGAGACCTGTTGTGAGTTCAACTGCAGGTCAGCAGAGACGAAAGCAAGCAGCGGCTCCTCCACACTCAAAAGACCAAACAGCAGTGGCCACAGTGGCTGCAGCAGCACCATCTTGGCAGGACCTTGCCGGCAGCTACCAGCATTGTGGATCCTGCACAAGACCAACGGAGACGCCAGCGACCTGCTGTGAATCCAGCAGCTGCAGAATAGCAGCAGTGAAGGCGAGCAGCCACTCGCTCCACGCGTCGGCAGAAGCGGCAGCGGCGCCATTTGGGCAGATAGCGCCAACAACAACCAGCACTGTGGCTTCTGCAGGCCACCAACAAAGAAGCCAGGGAGCACTTCTAAAATCAGCATTGCAGAGCATCAGCGACGGGTGTGAGCAACAGTTCGATCCACGCTCGGCAGAGTCCCCAGGGCCTGGAGGCCTGACCAGAAACTGCAGCAGCAACTGAGCCCACCCCGCCCCCAGAGATTAAGAGCAGCACTCAACAAGACTATAAGTCAATGAGCTGCCCCATGGGGAGACCACCCAGCGTGGCCACAGGGACTCGCGGGGTCTGAGACAGTGCATATTGCCCCGGTGGATGTGGTAGTGGGGTCTGCTATGGGACGCATTAGACGCATGGATAAGCAGATAGTCCCTGGCGACATTTGGGTGGGACAGACTTGCAGCCCGCAGGCTGCAGCACCCTTATAGAGTCCCCGGGGATTGCCACAGGACATAAAGCTGTGGTACCTGGGGAAAGTTGGACCAAACCAGCCCTGTCTGTGGAAAACATGGAGTTCCGTGTTTGCACAGAAACGGGGCAAAGCGACACCCACTGCTTCTGTAGGCAAAAAGAGACACAACCCCGGGGCCCCCTGCTGGTGACACCTGCCATAGGTGTAGACAGAGAGACACATAGGAACAGCCCAAGTGGAGACCTCAGAGATCCACGCTTGCAGTGAGAGGGACAATAGCAACACTGGTCGCTTGCACAGGTAGTGAGAGGCACCAGGCAAGGGTCCCAATCACTGAAGGAGACCAAGAATTGGGCCTGCAAATGGACATTATACTGAGCAAGTGAGAATAACCATTCAGTAAAGGCTATTCACCTTTAAGGCTCACCTGGTAGCAACTATCTACCTCCAGGATGAGAAACTATAAAGGGAGAGGGATTAGACATAGGATACCTGCAGAGTGAGAGAGAGAGAGCTACCAAAAGCAACAAAGGCATGAACATAAAAACCCTGAAATCATGAAAAGGAAGAATAGCAAAGAAACAATGAGCCCCCACAATACCACAAAAACAGAACCCGCCAACTCAGAAGTGCAAAGACTGCCAGAAGGACAATTGAGAACTTCAATAGAGGAAATGATATAGGATTTCTGAAAAGAATACAGAGAGAGCCTGAAAGTAATGAAGGATCAAATAAGCAAAGAATCCGACACCCTGAACAGGAATCAAAAAGAAGCTCTGAAGGAAGTGAAGGATGCAATAATTGAAATGAAGGCATCAATACAGACCATCAACAATAGACTAGACCACATGGAAAACAGAATCTCACTCTTAGAAGATGACCTTTCCAAAAATGAACACATAGTATATAAATTAGAAAAAACAATTCGAAAGCATGAATTGGACATTGAGGAGATCTCAGCCAGTCTTAGAGCAAACTGTAATCCCAGTATTTTGGGAGGCGGAGACTGGAGGATCCGGGTTCGCGGCCAACCTCAGCGCGCTTGCGTGCGAGCGCGATCTCTCTCTCTCCCTCTCTCTCTCTCTTTCTACCTAGTGGGGCCCTCCACAACTTCATGAGACCCGGTTTCAAAAATAAAGCATAAAAAAAATAGGGCCGGGGGTGTAGCGCGGAGGTAGAACTCCCCTGAGTTCAATCCCCGGTACAGCAAAAAAAAAAATAAATAAATAAAAATAAATAAGAATAATAGGCATAGAAGAGGGATTAGAAGCTGAAACTAAAGGAATCAATAATCTATTCAGAGAAGTAATGTCAGAAAATTTTCCAAACATAGAAAGAGAGGTCGATACACAGGTACAGGAAACATATAGAACCCCCAATAGACAGGATCAGAAAAGAGGTTCACCACGCCACATAATAATCAAACTGACTAATGTAGAGGCCAAGGAGAGAATCTTAAAGGCAGTGAGAGTAAAAGAGCAAGTAATAAGAATCACTCCCGACCTTCCAAACCAAGTCATAAAAGCCAGGAAGGACTGGAGCGACATATTCCAAACTCTGAAAGAATACAACTTCCAGCCAAGATTTGTCTACCCAGCAAAGATATCTATCAAATTAGATGGAGAAATAAAAACCTTCCATGACAAACAGAAGCTGAAAGACTTTATGTCTTCCAAACCAGCACTAGAGAAAATGCTCAAAGAGATTAATTACAAAGAAGAAATAATAAGGAAATGCCAGAACCAGAGAAACAGTGATTTCCATCAAACAAACAACTAGGCAAAGAACAAACACTACCTCAAACAGAAATTAAATCTCAAAATGTTAG
>PVJS01022156.1:0-19632 GCA_004027185.1 Glis glis
CAATCCCCAGTACCGCAAAAAAAAAAAAAAAAGAAATCACACAGCCTCATTATCAGCACTCTAGACCATAGTTTTTGTAAACTTAGCATGATGAATCAAGGATTACATAACACAAAAAAACTTTCAAAGTTCTTAAACAGAAACATAAATAGAAGATTTAAGATGCACACTGCACATCTTTTTCTCCTTATCCTTTCTCGTCAATGTCAGCCCTTCTGCAGAAACTCATAGGCTGTGCATGACCTATTTTTGGAGTAGTCAGGTGCCCTCTCCACCTTGGCAGTTGGCAAAGAATAATGCACACCCTTCTTTGATCTCCTTTGAGTTTATATTCTGTGGGAAGTCAATAAACACTTTAATCAGTACTATCAGGAATCCCAAAGATTACAAATCACCACTCCCCACCTCTTCCAATGTTTCTGGCCTGCAGGTCTCTGAGGATGCTGGAAACTGACCGAGTAGGTGGATGTCTCAATGGTAAAAAGTATTAATTTACAATCATCTCACCTGCCTGCATTCATTACTTGAGAGTGTGGTAAGCAGACTGAAATGTCCAACATCATAGTTTATCATCTTTGGGTGAGGTCTTACTCCAGGGGGCACTAAGAAGTACTCCGTGACTGCCCATATATTAAATTGTAATAAGAAAACACATGTATTCATCCATGCATTGATTCAAGGACAAGTGGGTGCACATCATCTGTAGGTTTTAGTCAAGGTGTAGGTCTCCTAGCACACAGTTTCATGTGGAGGGGACACATAAACAGACTCAGATGGAGCTGTACCAGTGGTATACATATGGAATCTCTAGAGAAACAAAGCTCTGCAGAGATGTTATTTAGGAAAGATGTGGCAGCAATCTTGAATATCAACAAATACAGGTATAAGAAGTTCAGGGACAATCACCAGGGCCAGTAGCATTTAAAGCCCAGGAAACTCTAATACATTTCTTACTGCTTTCCTTGATGTTAATGGTCACATTTTATAGGGTCATGCTACTATTCCTGGTTTTCAGAGGTAGAAACGAAGCCTCAGAGACTGCAACTGGCTGACTAATAGCTATGGATCACAACAAAAAAACATACATGAAGCATGAAGCTAACATGAAGCTAATGCACCATTACTCAACATTCCCTAACAAGGGGCAGGAGGAGAAAATAGGAAAACTCAAGACTGCAACAGCAAATTGGCTGAATTCTGGCTTCTATCCCCAGGGTTACTGGTCTTAGCAGTTCCCCCGGGTCTTCCTAAACAAAGAACCCATCTTATCTCAGCAGGGATTCAGGTCATGGAGATACTAAAGATATGGATGTGTGGCACCTCCCTCTGTCTATGATTCTAACCACAGGGGTTCACAGAATGCATTCAGATCAGGAAAGTTTGGAGTATCAACTCATAACTATCAACACTTTAATTGTCACGCCGAAACCTAAAGCCTTCCTTATTCTTTTTGGAAACCAAACCCCTGTGGAAACTCAAAGGTTTTGTGTTTTTAATATATACTTTTATTGGTGCATTGTAATTATACATCATAGTGAGGTGTAGAGTGACAGGAATATACATGCGCACAATGCTTGGTGAGCTTCCCTCTGGATCCCGTCCCACTCCCTCCCCTTTCCTGTATGCGTCCTTGAGATTGGTATTGATAATTACATATATGTACATAGCATTATTTAAACTGTTATCTTCATTACCTCTTATATCTCTACCCCTCCTTCTCACTCCCATAAACCCTCTCCATTGCTCCATTGGAGTCTCTACTCCTTTATCTGAGGTCTCTTTTGTTACTCAATTTCTCTCTAGCTCCCACATATGAGAGAAAACAAAGAACTGTTAACTTTCTGAGACTGGCTAATCTCACTTAGAGTAATATTCTCATGTTCCATTCATTTTCCTGCAAATGATATAATTTTGTTCTTCTTTATGGTTGAGGAAAATTCTATTGTGTGTCTATATGGTAATGGAACCACTATATAATCCAGCTATACAACCCGGGTCATCTTTCCAAAGGTATTGAAGTCAGAATATTATAGCCATACATGCATACCCACGTTTATAACAGCACAATTCACCATAGCCAAATTATGACAGCAGCCTAAATGTCCATCAATAGTGGAATGGATCAAATGTTTTCAGCTTGCTCAAAAACACATATTATCTAAGATTGTCTTATAACTAAAACTAATAAGACAGTTCCCCTGCCCTAGTCAACTCAGGCCTTAGCCAGAGTGGTTGGAATAGACAATAAAAGCAGTAACTCTAACTGCTTAGAATGAAAAGTAGTCAGCATCATATCCTAACCAATGCCAATCATCTTGCTTTGCAGGGGACAACAATGAAAACACATGCCATTTAATGCCACAGAACACACATCTTAGTCTTTCACACTAACAGTTGTGTTGAACATGTGCAGGAAGACACTATGTGTTAGAAGAGCACCCAAACAACCCCTCATCTCCCATCCGCTCACTCCTGTATGGAAGCACTCACCATGCAGTTTTAAAGCTCTGCCTTAAGCGCTGAGGTTCAAAGTTGACTAAGATCCAGGTGTTATTCTGGTTGAATGTAGAGACAAATAAAAATAACTACAGTACAGTAATGGCACAGGCATGATAGGGATTCTTATCAACACTTAATGCCTGAGTTTCTGTCTCAGTGTTCTTTGCAAAGATTCCAACTAGAATATCCCATAATATTCACAAGGCATTGGGATAAAAATACCAATAGAAATGGGCAGGTTGTATGGGGACTCAGGGATGCAAAGAACACCATGAGTCTAATATTTTTGTTCATTTAAATCGTTAGCCCAAGTCTCACTTCTCATGGCAGCCTGGCCATACTTCCAGTGATTGAGTGAGTTGCTCTTAGCCTGGGCAGCAGCATTGTGCTAGAATGATTTGAGCATTAGATTACAATTGCACCATTTTCAATTTGGGCTTTATATTGTTTTAAATGAAAGGAAAGCTAGCTTTGATTCCACAAGTGTTCCTTCCTGAGTAACCTCACTGTTTGAGTCAGCATCACATGGGATACATATTTCCTTGAACACCTCCAAAAAACTCATTGTTAGGAAGAGGATGCCACCACAAAATCACACCACATCCATGTAGTCATTAGCAAATTGTGCATTACTAAGGTACCAGTAAAAGGTAGTAGATGCTCCGTAAACATCAGAACTCTTTGAGTTGTCAGGAAATACAAAAGTAAAAGTGATGAAACCATGGAGTAAAAGAAATCAGAGTAAAAAAAAATATGTGGCACAAGTTGACATTCTCACAGGCTGTCAACCAGTGTAATCCTCATGATGGTCTCAGTTCATTTTGTGTTGCTATCAGAGAATATTGAGAGTAGACATTTGTTTTAAAGACAAACATTTATTTTCACAGTTCTGCAGCCCAAGAAGTCCAAGTTCTAGGACTGGAATCTGGCTTGTGTCCTCTCTGTGACTCACTCGATGGCCAAGAAAGCAGGAGGTGAGTGGGAGGACAATCAAACACACTCTTTTGACCAGAACCCAATCCTGCAATCGCTGACCCACTCATAACCCAGTCTACTCATTAGAACGGAGCCCTCGTGGCCTTAAAGGTTCTGCCTCTTAAACCTCTTAAAGGTTCTGCATTATGGCTTAGGATTCCAATACATGATATTTGTGTGACACATTCAAATCATATCAATTATAATTATTGAGAATGTATCAGTTCTTGTTTGCAAAGCACAGTTTTTGAATTTTAATTTTAATTCTACTAGTAAGAAAGCAATCATGTTATAAAGCTGACTGGCTCTTGTGCTTTTGAAGTGAAGGCCCAGCCACATAAAAGTCAGTAGAAGCCTGGAGACCTGGCTGTGAACCCTCTACCTAGTTCACCTCTGTATCCTCAACAACAACAAAAGTGTTGCCACACAGTAGCTGTTGTACTGATACTGGGTTCAATAAATCAGATTTCTAGAATGCTATGGAATTTACGCAAGATACTCCAGAAGATGCAAAACACTTTTTGCCCAATCTTTTGCTTCGAGGAGGGACTGGTCCTCAGGACAACCAGTCCTCCTGCATGGACAGCTCCTTTCTTTAGCAGAATAAGAAGAATGTTCAGCATTCTCCAGCTCTCGTGTCTCTTCAGAAAATACAATGATTTTCTAAAGATTCAGCGCCTTTAGGAGGGCAAACTCCTAGGAGGTAAAAAGCTTGATGAATTCAAAACCACCATGCCCCAAATCTGTAACATTGTACTTTCCCTGTAGGAAGCCATTCCAGTAGCCCTTTCCAGGAAATGGAAACTCAGAAATAATTTAGCAGAGCAAAATGCTCCTGGTCCAACTTTCACTACACAGCAGTTACCCTTTCAAATGCCTTCTGTGTTTAATTCTCTGAATACCCAAATCACTCCTTAAGGTATATACTGTTAGTACCACCATGTTCAAGAAGAAGAGCACAAAGCCTGGAGGAGTGAGGGAACCTCCCCCAGGTCATACAGCTGGTCCTTGTTGGAGTGTGATTCAAACTCAGAACATCAGATTCAAAAGCAAGTGATCTGGGCCCCCAAACCATCTGCACAATCATGGCCCTGATGCCAGCATTTGCAGCAATGAAAATCTACACACAAGTTTCTTACCTCCACTCACTTCCAACTGTGCCCAAATAACATCTTCCAAGAAAGTAAGTGGCCTTTTGATTGCTTCGTTGTCTATACCCCAGTCTATTCTCAACCCTCTTTAGGACTCTTTTTCTTTCCCAGGTAAATATAGCCCTGAACCATCTAGTATAGTAGAGATTATGTTCTGAGCATTTGAAATGTGGCTACTCCTAATTGATAATTTGCTTAATTTGCTATTAAATGAGGTATAAGCTCACTATTTTTAAAGGCATGGTACAAAAATAGAAAATAATATATTCCAGTAATAATTCTTAAAATTGTTACATATAGAAAGTTATATTTTTAATAATTTTACTGGTGCACTATAATTATACAGCACAGTGAGTTTCAATGCACTACAAAAATACATGCACACAGCCCTTGGTGTATTTCCCTCCACATCACACATCCACTCCCCCATCCTCCTTCCAAGTACAAGTTAGTGAGATTGGTAGCCATACCTTCATGTATGGACATCAGATTATTTGAACCATTTCCTTCCTCAATTCTCTTTTCCCCCTTCTCTTCCCTCCTCCAACCTCCCTCCACTATTCTACTGGTATGTCTCCTCATTTATGTGAGAACACTTTTGTTTTCTATTTTCCCTCTAGCTTCCACACATGCGATAAAACATATGACCCTTGATTGTCTGAGACTGGCTGATCTCAGCACAATATTCTCTGGTTCCATCCATTTTCCTGCAACTGACATATTTTTGTTCTTTATGACTGAGTAAAACTCCATTGTGTGCATATTCCATATTTTCTTTGCCCATTCATCTGTTGATGAATAGCAAGATTGGTTCCATAATTTGGCTATTGTGAATCATGCTACTATAAACGCGCGCGCGCGTGTGTGTGTGTGTGTGTGTGTGTGTGTGTGTACCACTATAGTGTTCTAACTTTAATTGTTTTGGAAAGATACCAAGGAGTGGTATAACTGTGTCATATTGTGGTTCCAGAAAAGTTACAGTGCTACGGTTTGGGTGTGCTTTAGACTACAACATTTCATGCATTAGAAGCTTGGACTCCAGTTGACGAACAGCAAGACTGGTTCCATAATTTGGTTATTGTGAATTGTGCTACTATAAACATGGAGGTGTGTGTATCTATAGTATTCTAACTTGATTTTTTTTTTGAAAGATACCAAGGAGCTTGGCCTCCGTTTGAAATCCAAATAAGTCCAGCAATGATGACACATGTCTGATGTTTTCCTACAAGACAGTACTGCTGGAATAATCCTAGTTGAATATTAAACAACATCCTCAGTTGACCACATGGACCTTAGGAAGTTCAGATTGTAATTAGTCAACTTCAGGTAGATGGAGAATACGAATTTGGCTCATTCCAGAAAATGACTGCTAACGAGGACTCTGGTGTCTCCTACTAGAAGACAACAATTCTTTCAGAGTTTCTTTTTTTTTTTTTTTTTGCGGTACCGGAGATTGAACGCAGGGGCGTTCTACCTCCGCGCTACGCCCCCGGCCCTATTTTTTATACTTCATTTTGAAACCGGGTCTCACAGAGTTGCGGAGGGCCTCACTAAGGAAAGAGAGAGAGACAGGGAGAGAGAGAGAGCGAGAGAGCTGAGGATGGCCGCGAACCAGGATCCTCCGGTCTCCGCCTCCCTAAGTACTGGGATTACAAGCATGCACCACCACACCCGGCCAGAGTTTCTTTTATATAATATTCACCAAAGTGGAACCAAGAAGCCAGGTACTTGACTGTTATCAAGGATGACACATACTTCATGTTTTTTAAATCTCTATATCCTGATAAAGTGTTGGTGAATATTAAACAATGACCTGCACCAGCACATAAACCTTAGGAAGTTCAGGTTATTAGTCTCCTACTTAGGCAGATTGAGAATATGAATCAGCCCCCCACTGAATACATTAATCCTGGCTTGTCCTATATGGAAGTTAACTGAATACCTGTAATTATACTGACCAAAGAAACCTTGCTGAATCATAATTCACACCCATTCAACTTTCTGGGGGACTTAACCAATAAAACTCAGTGCTGGTGAAGTTACTTTAGCAACAATAAAGCCAGAAATTTTTAAATATTTTTCAGGAAGGAAGTAGGGGATGTGTACTATTGTGTTACTACTATAGTGGGCTAGGCTGCTTTAGATGGGTACTTTTTAGGCTAGAAAACAACATAGAACTATGTAAAAATATAGTGAAAGTAAGTATATAAAACTTATATAATTGTGATTGTGGTTTATAGATCTATGTTTTCTTTATATGATGTAAATAGGTAAAGTTTAAAAATAAAGATGAGTGTATCTTGAGCGTACACAATATGTAAACACAATTTGTTATATCAATAACATAAAGAGATGGTACAGAGCTGTAAAGGACTAGAGATTTTCTATGCAATTGAGCTTATATTGAAATCAGTGTAAAGTATATTGTTGTAACTTCAAGATATTTTAAGGAGGAAGAGGAAGATGAAGACGGTGATGGAATAAAACCCTAAGGTGAGCTTGCCTCTAACTTGTCTCAGGAACTCTGAGTTGAGCAGCATCCCATATCCCAGACGAACTGCACTGCATGGGAGGTGGGAAGTAAGACAGAGAAACTCAAGAATATCTAAAAGGAAGCTTTTAAACACCAAGGCTGAGAAAGAAAAAAGAAGCAACAAATCCCTGAGCAAATGGAGACATGAGAACATTAGCCTGCACCCCACCCAGCAGGAACTTTGGACACCCCAAAAAAATCTCATATCAAGCAATCTGAGACTTATTCCACAGACAGCAATGGCACCAGACACAGAATCGCATAGCCCTATGATGGTACAGGAGAGAAAATGGCAATGAAACCCACCATCCTGTCCCTCCCTATCTCCACGGACCCACTGCACACCCGGCGGCAGAGCACATCTGTTTGGCTGTGCCTTGTATTTTTCCATTTCTTATCACTATATCTATATATTATATACTGTTTGCTTGAATTTTCCTTTATTTTCAATATGTTTATATTTTTAGTATCTTTTTCCTAACCTTACTTAAACTCTTATTCTACTTGAATCGATTTTCAACTTTACCCTATTCTTGCATCCCTCACTCTATCCCCTTCCTCCTCACTCACCCTTCACCATTGTTTACATCACAGTTTGCCTTTGTATATACAGACTGATTCCTCTAAACCCCTACTTCTGAGGCTGGTGAGATAGGTGAACCAACAGGACAGACTTCCATACACTAAGGACAGGACAATCCCATACGACAGACGGAGCCATCCAACAAGCATTAGCAAATTAAAAAATGTGACATAATTCACTGCACCTTTTCAGAACATACTGGAATGATATTAGAAATCAATAATAAGAAGACATAGGGAAATTTCATAAATACACGGAGACTGAATATCACATTGCTGAATGAGAACTGGGTCATAGCAGAAATAAAAAGAGAAACAAAAAATCTTAGAAACAAATGAAAATAGAGACACAACATATCAAAATCTCTGGGACACTTTGAAGACAGTATAAGAAGAAAAGAAAATCACCAAATAAAAACCTAACAACACACCTCAAAGCCCTTGAAAGCATGAACAGTTAAATGCCAAATGTCTAGACACATACAACCTTCTAAATTGAATCAAGAAAATAAATAAAATTTAAACCGACCAATAGCAATCAAAGAGATTGAGACACAAATAAAGAGCCTACAATCAAAGAAAAGCCCAGGTCCAAATGGTTTCCCAGGCAAATTTTGTAAAACCTTTATAGAAGACTTAATCCCAATACTTCTCAACCAATTGCATGAAATGAAATAGAAAGAGATGGGATTCTACCAAACACATTCTATAAAGCCAGTATCACATTAATATCAAAACAGAATAAAGACAGCTCAAGAAAAGAAAATTATAGACCAAAATCATTGATGAACATAGGCGCAAAACTTCTAAACAAAATACTAGCAACATGCATTCAAAACCACATCAACAAAATTATACACCATGACCAATTCAGGTTCATCCCAAGGATCCAAGGCTGATTCAACATAAAAAAAAAATCCATGTAACTCACCAAATAAACAGAATTAAGGACAAAAGTCACATGATCATTTCAATAGACATTAAAGAGCATTCTACAAAATCCAACACCCATTCATGTTAAAAACTCTGAAGAAATCGGAATAAAAGGAACTTACCTCAACATCATAAAGGGAATATACAATAAACCCACAGCCAACATCAGGTTAAATAGAGAAAAACTATGAGAATAACCTTTAAAATCAGGAACAAGACAATGATGCCCAATATCACCACTCCTCTTCAATATAGTACCGGAGACTCTAGCCAGAGCAATAAGGCAAAAGAAGGAATATTACATGATTTTATATTTAGAAGACCAAATAAACTCAACCAAAAGACTTTTAGAACTGATTAACAACTTCAGCAAAATGTCTGGATACGAAATCTAAAAAAATCAGAAGCTTTTCTATATGCCAACCATAAATCCACTGAAAAAGAAATCCAGAAAAATATTTCCATTCACAATAACCTCAAAAACAATAAAATATTTAGGAATAAATCTAACCAAGAAGGTAAAAGACCTCTACAATGAAAATTATAAAACACTAACGAAAGAAATTGAAGATCCTAGATGGTGGAAGATCTCTCATGCTCTTGGATAGGCAGAATATATATCATCAAAATGGCCTTCCTTCCAAAAGTGATCAACAGATTCAATGCAATCCTTATTAAAATACCATGGTCATTCTTCACAGATCTAGAAAAATCAGTTCTTAAATTCATTTGGAACAACAAAAGACCTAGAATATCCAAAATAGTTCTCAGGAATAAAAACCATGCAGGAGGCATTACAATACTAGACTTCAAACTATACTACAGATCCATAGTAATAAAAACAGCATGGTTTTTAACTAGACACATAGATCAAAGGAGCAGAAGATTAAGAAACAAATCCACACACTTACAACCAATTGATTTTTGACAAAGGGGCCAAAAATATACACTGGAAAAAAGATAGCTTCTTAAACAAATGGTGTTGGCAAAACTGATTATCCATATATAGAAAAACAGAAATAAATCCTACTTTCTCACCCTGCACAAGATGAGATGATTCAAGATGGATCAAAGACCTGGAAATTAGACCAGAGACTTCGTAGTTATTTGAAGAGTGCATAAGACCAACACTCGAACATATAGGCATGGGTAAAATCTTCGTCAACATGAACCCAAAGGCATAAGAAATTAAAGCAAGGATTAATACGTAGAATTTCATTAAACTGAAGAGCTTCTGTGCAGCAAAGGAAACTATCAAGAACCTTGAGAGAGCCAACAGAATAGGAGAATATCTTTTCCCATCACTCCTTTAAAAAAGGACTAACCCCAATTAGAATGGCAATCATTAAAAACACAAATAACAACAAATGCTGGCAAGGATGTGAAGTAGGAACTCTACTACACTGTTGGTGGAATTGCAAATTAGTGCAACCACTTTGGAAAACAGTGTGGAGGATCCTCAGAAGAATGGGAATAAACCTACTGTATGACCCAGCAATACCACTTCTAGGCATCTACCCCAAAGAACTAAAACCCAACTACCAGACTAATGCATGTGTATCTATGTTTATAGCTGCATAATTCACAATTGCCAAACTTTGGAACCAGCCAAGGTGTCCATCAACAGACGAATGGATCACAAAACTATGGGATATGTACACAATGGAATTTTACGCAGCCACAAAGAAGCACAAAATCACATCATTTGCAGGGAAATGGAGAGAACTAGAGAACATCAGGCTAAGTGACATTAGTAAATCACTAAGAGTAAAAAATCGGATGTTCCCCCTAATCAGTGGGAGCTAGATAGAATGGGACTTAGAAGGGACTTAGAAGGGAAGAAGAAGAAATCTTTAGATGGACAAAGAAGGTGACCTAACTGAGGGAGTTGGGAGGGGGTGGAGGGAAACACACTATAGCACATGATGTACATACACAAACGTATAAGACTCAATCTCTCTCCGGAGCATCAAAGGGAGGAAAGGGGGAGGGGATAGAGTAGGATAGGAGGGAGGACTAAATGTGCAATGTGTGCATGTATGATGTTCATACCCTGACATATAACAAAATGTATAATTACAATGCACCAATAAATGAACATAAAAAATAAAGAACACAAGTCAAAAAAAATGAGTGAAGAAAAATTAAAAAAAAGAATATACACAGAACTTAAGAAACTCACTGCAAAAAAAAAAAAAACAATCAAAAAATGGGCAAGTGAACTAAATAGACACCTCACAAAAGAAGAAATAGTGCTTTCAACATTTCTACCCTGTTTCCATGAGGGCTAGGGGGCCATTCCAAATCCAAACCTTTACAGAGAGAATTAAATCCCACCGAACTTAATATTCAAAAAGGGATAAGGGAGAGGCCTCATACCCAGTGATTATGAAGATCAAAAATAGTTCTGCTGCCAGGTGTGGTGGCGCACACTTGTAATCCCAGTACTTTGGGAGGCGGAGACCGGAGGATCCGGGTTCACGGCCAGCCTCAGTGCGCATGCACGCGCGATCTATCGATCTCTGTCTCTCTGTCTCTCTGTCTCTCTGTCTCTCTCTCTCTCTCTCTCTCTACCTAGCGAGGGCCTCCACAACTTCGTGAGACCCGGTTTCAAAAAATAAGCATAAAAAAATAGGGCCGGGGGCGTAGCGCGGAGGTAGAACGCCCCTGCGTTCAATCCCCGGTACCAAAAAAAAAATAGTTCTGCTACTTCATAACTCAGCTCTCAAGCTTCCCCTTCAAAGAGCATAAAAGCACACATATTTTTTGGAAGGAGATATTTATTTATATTCTCAAATAACACTTATTTCAAAGAAAACATTTGATATAAGTTTCACTGTGAAAGTCACCACAATAAGTCCCATTTTTGTTAAAAATTATTGACCAAACTGCTGGTAAATATTCAATCAGAGCCCCCAAAGAAGTTGATGGTGCTAAGTGGGCATGGTGTGTTGCTGATTTAGTCATTTTCTTTACATTACCCGACGTATTATACTCTATAAGAACAATGAACATGTTTAATGAATTAACAGAATTCCTCATCATTCATTGAGGGCTGTAGATCAAGCCCATATTTATCTAGGAGTTTTTAAGTAAATTAAAGTCTCTGGTGTTCTGGGTCACAACCTCCAAGACAAACAATGCAGATGTCCTTAGGGAAGGTCAGGCTCTACTTATGCTCCCGTCTCTTGACACCACCTTTAGAACAATGGGTTTTTCTGGGTGAAGAAATCTTTTTGTGCTTAATATCAGGGGGACCTGCAACAGATAAACAAGCACACTGAGAAGCAATGAATCACCAGCAAACACAGCAGAAAATTAGAAAGGCTACATTAGGGACATTAATACTTTACAAACATAGGCAAACTACTTTTGGCATCATGTATCTTGAATTCCTTCTACCTATTCTCTAAGTTGTGTCAAGATTGGATAATGAAAGCATTCTTCCATTTCTTCATGCAGTAGAATATTTACTGGGTATCTATTCTATACCAAGCCTGAAACAATATCATGGCAGCTTATTTCTTCATTGATTTAAATTCAAAGTAAAAAGGGAGTGAAGGGTCATAAGTTTTCTCTCATATGCAAAGCTAAGGAGTAATCAGGACAAGTGACTTTAGATATTGGATGCAAAACTCCAGTGGAGAAATGGAGAGGATCTAGAGGAGGGTGGCAGTGGGGGTCAGGGAGAATTAATGAAGGACACACTCCCATTGATGTTATGTACTCATGTGAAATTACCAATGCCAATCTCAATATCATGTATGAGGAAGGGGAAGGATTAGGGAGGGAGTAGAGGGAAGCTTACCAAGTGATGTGTGCATGTGTGTCCCTATCACTCTGCACTACATTATAATGTGGGACTACAATGCACCAATAAAAGTGTGTGTATATATGTATATACCAGATATTTAGGGGCATGGGAAACTGATTTTGAAAGGCTATATACAATTAATTTTGTGTTTGTTAAAACTATCAAGGTGACCCTGAATAGGTATGATACATTAAAATGTATGGCCAGTCCTTGAATTCTAGAGTATATTCACAATTGAATATACTCCCCAAACTCAGGAAATAAAGAACAGAATCAATAAATGGAATGACCTTAAATTAAAAAGTTTCTGTGAAGCAAAGGAAACCATCAAGAGTCTGAAGAGAGAGCCTACAGAATGGGAGAAAATCTTTGCCAGTTACTCCTCTGGTAGAGGACTAATATCTAGACTATATAATGAACTCTAAAAACAACACTAAGAAAAAAATAACTCAATAAAAATGGATGGAATTGGAGAATATTATGCTAAATGAAATTGGTCTCAGAAAGTGAAGGATTGTATGTTTTCTCTCATATGTGGAAGCTACAGAGAAAATGAGAAACAAAAGGGATGCCAGATAAATGAGGAGATAGACCAGTAGAATAGCGGAAGGGGATTTGGAGGAAGGGAGGGAAGGAGGGGCAAAGGGAGAGTTGATAAGGGAAACCGTCCAAACAATCTTATGTATATATGTGCAGCTATCAATAGCAATTTTAATATTTTGAATGGGGAAGAGGAGGGAGCAAGGCAGGATCTGGACGGAAGTGCTCCAGGTACTGTGTGCATGTATGTTTCTATCACACTAAACCTCAATCTGATGTATTAATGCAGTGCACTAATAAGAGCATATTTTTAAAAATTGAAACCAGATATTTAGTCATTATGGGAAACTATTTTTGAAAGGCCACATAAAGTTAATTTTATGTTGGTTGCAACATGACACACACTTTTTTATACCTTCTAACTTCATGGCTAGTCCTCGGATTCTAAAGAATACAGATTGTCACCCATCACAATTAAACAAATTCCCTTCAATGATGAACAAGGACCTTAGGTTTATGCTTCTGTTTCCTTTCATCTCCTTCTTGTGCCCAAGGATAGTACAAATAGGGAACTTCTGGGTCCTACAGGGTTTTGACTAATCCTGGAGCCCCCTTTTCCCCATTGTTGGGGGTGCATCAACATAGTACTCTTCTTATATAACCCAGCAAAGGGTAACCAATTGTCTTGGAGATAAAAAAAACTGCCAGCTTGTAGATAATTGGATCTTTGCCAGGGATTTCTAACCTATCCCAAGTGTGTCAGAGGCTTGCTGTCTCTCATAATTTTGCTTTTGTATTTACAAACTTACAGGACAATTACATAGCTGCCCTAATGCCATATAAAAGAAGATACCAAACTACCCCACACACCCACCCATATGCACATATACATATGACATTTGCACGAATTTTTAGATTAAAATGAGTATGAAAGAACACCAAGATGAGTGCAGATCACTTCGTAAGCATCTACTGGAGTCTTTCAATGAACACACTCCCCTGCAAGGCACCATTGGGTATTTATGGAAGGAATCAATTGAGGTAAAATAGAAAGGAGGTGGGACATTCTATAATACAGAGAAAACAGAGAACCAAAGTGGATATTTAAATGACAAAGTGTTGGAATAGGTGTTGATGACAGCCCCTCCGCCCCTGTAGTAACTAGTAACAGAACAGAGGAATAAATGGGCCCTGAACAGATGAGGAAGGCCCCTATTGGGGCTTTGGGGATTGAATTAGCACTTGGAGGATAAGAACACAATGAGAAAGAAACAGGGAAGAAGGACCGTGAACTAATTAAGAGAATGTACAAGGCACCCAGTGTTCCTGGAGCAAAGCTGCTAAAATTGAGGTCAAATAATCAGGATGGCCCTGTTCACCGGGAGTTCCGCATATATTCAGCAGTACTGCTTTGAAACAGTGGTTCTCACACTTGGATGCACATGGGAACGAATGGGGAGTCTTTAAAGCCACAGGTTAATTATTTTAGATGCCACAGACTTTTTTAAATCTTCTCAGTCATCCCTGCGTACAGCCAGGGTAAGATCAGAACCACTCCAACACCAAAACGATGTGATCATAGTATCTCATGATTTTGCACAACACATCCCATCTCCAGGTGGCCAGAACTTCAAACTGGATTTTAAAATTCATGTGATTACAAGACCACACATCATCTGGTATGTTAATCTGCATTAATTCTACATGATGTTGTTAGTTGTAGTTAATATAGACACAAACTTACAGCTCCTAATGGAGGTACACTTATAGCTAATGTCTGCCTCCAGGTAGATCCCTTTGCCATACAAAAGGATATTAAAAGATAAATTACCATGTTATTTTGGTTTATAGACCCCCACTGTTCAAAAAAAAGAACTCCCAATAAATCTTATTTATGTATAAGGCTCACTGTCTCACCTGTGTTTCTTTACAAGGTTGGAAGGAGAAGTTCTGAAGTACTCTGATGAGACCAAGTTTCATGTTCATGAGAGCAAACCTCATGCCAATGCAGTTCCTGGGTCCAGTTCCAAAGGGCATGTATATGTAAGGATTGATGCTGTCCTTGTTCTTCTTACTGAACCTGGTTCCACAACAGTGGAGAAAAACAAGTTAATGAAGCATAAAAAGAGGAACATGTTTATGGTTCTCACACCCCTTAATCAGGAGTACACAGGATACTTTTGTGTGTGGTACTGGGGATAGAACTAAGGGGCATTGTACTTCTGAGCCACAATCCCAGCCCCACTTGATCTTTTATTTTGAAACGGAGTCACACAAACTTCCCGAGGCTGGCCTCAAATCTGCAATTGTCCTGTTTCAACCTCCCAAGTACTGTGATTACAGGCATGCCCCACCACACAGATACTTTTAAAAGATAATTATAGAAATATTGCTCTAGTTATTTGGCTCTGAGAATTGTAAACTGAAGATTCTTCCCACTTTTCTTAACCTGTAGGAACTTCCAGTCTTGTTAAGATGTTCCTGCCTCATCTCACACTTAAGTTGGTCTAATGTTTGCTGAGGAAAGAGCAGGAGAAAATCTGTCACAATTGAAATTCACTTTTTCCCTTCTCTTCTTTCCTCCACTTTCCTCTTTTTCCTCATCTTGTTCACTGCTTTTATTGTCATCATCATCTAACTCTTCCTCCTCCTTCACCTCCTACAGCTCTTCCTTCTTTTCTTTTTATATATATATTCATTTATTGGTGCATTGTAATTATACATTTTGATACGTGTCAGGGTAGCAGAATCATACATGCACACATTGCTCATTTAGCCCTCCCTCAAATCCCACACTATTCCCTCCCCCTTCCCTCCCTTTCCTGCTCAGCACAGTGATTGAGTCTTATAAGTTTGTATATATACATCATGTGCCTTAGTGTGTTTCCCCCACCCCCCCCTCAACTCCCTCAGTTAGGTCACCTTCCTTGTTCATCTAAAGTTTTCTTCTTGGCCTTTGCGCCCGCCCCAAGCCTCGGCTTCACCTCGGTGGCCTCTGCACCAGGTACCAGACCCCGGCGTCCCCGCGCGTCACCTCGGCAGCCTCTGCGCCTGCCCCAGGCCTCAGATTCCCCCCGCCGCGTCACCTCAGCGTATTCTGCGCCCACCCAAGGCCTCGGCGTCACCCCGGCAGCCTCTACGCCACCTCGGCAGTCTCTGCGCCACCTCAGCGGCCTCAGCGCCAGGTACCAGACCCCGGCGTCCCAGTGCATCATCTTGGCAGCCTATGCGCCTGCCCCTGGCCTTGGATCCCCCCCCCCCCCCGTGTCACCTCGGCGGACTTTGTGCCCGCCCCAGGCCTCAGCGTCACTCAGACAGCCTCTGCGCCACCTCGGCAGCCTTTGCGCCCGCCCCAAGCCTCGGCTTCATCTCCGGGGTCTTTGAGCCCACCCCAATCGTCTGGGCCACCTCGGTGGCCTCTGCGCCAGGTACCAGACCCCGGCGTCCCTGCGCATCACCTCGGCAGCTTCTGCGCCTGCCCTGGGCCTCGGATCCCCCCGCCCCCATGTCACCTCAGCGGACTCTGTGCCCACCCCAGGCCTCGGCATAACCCTGACAGCCTCTGCGCCACCTCGGCGGCCTTTGCGCCCGCCCCAGGCCTCAGCTTCACCTCCAGGGCCTTTGCGCCTGCCCCAAGCCTCGGCTCCACCTCCGGGGCATTTGCGTCGGCCCCATGCCTCCTCTTCACCTCCGGGACCTTTGCGCCCGCCCCAGGCCTCGGCTTCACCTCCAGGGCCTATGCGCCCGTCCCAAGCCTCGGCTTCACCTCAGTGGCCTCTACGCCAGGTACCAGACCGCGGCGTACCCGCGTGTCACCTCGGCAGCCTCTGTGCCTGCCCCGGGCCCTGGATTTCCCCCGCGGCGTCACCTCAGCGTACTCTGCGTCCGCCCCAGGCCTCGGCGTCACCCCGAAAGCCTCTGCGCCACCTCGGCGGCCTCTGCGCCAGGCACCAGACACCTGCGTCCCCGCAGGTCACCTTGGCAGCCTCTGTGCCTACCCCGGGCCTCGGATCCCCCCCCCCATGTTACCTCGGCGGACTCTGCACCCGCCCAGGCCTCAGCGTCACCCCCGCAGACTCTGCGCCTGCCTCAGGCGTCGGCGTCACCTCGGCGGGCTTTGTGCCAGCCCCAGGCCTCGGCTTCACCTCCGGGGCCTTTGCGCCCGCCCCAAACCTCAGCATCACCTTGGCGGCCTCTGAGTCCGCCCCAGGCCTCAGCATCACCTAGGCGGCCTCTGCGCCAGGTACCAGACCCCGGCGTCCACGCGCGTCACCCCAGCAGCCTCTGCGTCTGCCCTGGGCCTCGGCATCACCTCGGTGACCTCTGTGCCAGAGCCCGGACACCCTCCAGCGCCGCAACCCAAAACCCGCGCAACTCTCCGGGTTGTCTCTGAGTCAGGACATGCCCCAGCACTGACACCTGAGATCTAGGAGCACACGGTCCCCCCTGGGACCCACGCGTGATCCTCTGTGCCTCGCCACAGAGCCTGTGCACCCTTAGGCACCCCTACTCGATACCTGGAGCCCGCACCTCCCACGGGCCCATTTGAAATCCTCAGCACAGCGCATCAGAACCCAGACACCCTCCGACGACATTGCCCGAGACCCAGAACACGTGTGCATTCCTAAGGGCCCGGGCGACCCCCAGTACCTGCGCCTCGGAAACAGGGCACCTTCCAGGACCATCACCCTTGTCTCAGTACCCGCACCCAACACTGCACCTCGAAGTGCTCCTCATGTGACAACACCTGAGCTTCGGACCGTGCGTACCCCTCCACACACAATACCACGCCCCAGCCAACCAGACAAGAGGGATCCAGAGCCTGCAGCATACTGACTGAATTGGGACTACAGGAGCCATCAAGAGGTCTCATACACAGAAAGGAAAATGATGCAGAGGCAACAGAAACACAAAATGTAAAACACCGAAAATGCAAGAATGAAGAACAGTGAGGAAACAAGAAACACCCACAATACATCAACAAGTGAGATCACTGACTCTGACCTGCAGGAAATGCAAGATGGAGAATTCCGAATTTTGATCTTCAGAATGATGAAAGGCCTCAAAGTAAGCATAGAGGAGATGAAGGAGGAAGTTGAGACACTAAGGAAGAATCAGAAAGAAACTCTGAACGTGCCGGGCGTGGTGGCGCACGCTTGTAATCCCAGTACTTTGGGAGGCGGAGACTGGAGGATCCGGGTTCACAGCCAGCCTCAGCTCTCTCACTCTCTCTCTCCCTGTCTCTTCCTCTCTCTCTCTCTCTTTCTTTCCTTAGTGAGGCCCTCTGCAACATTGTCAGACCCGGTTTCAAAATAAAGTATAAAAAATAGGGCAGGGGCATAGCGCAGAGGAAGAACGCCCCTGCATTCAATACCCGGTACCGCAAAAAAAAAGAAAGAAACTCTGAACGAAATGAAGGAATCAATAAACGAATTAAAGACTGCAATAGAAACCAACAGTAGTAGGCTCGACCACATGGAAAATAGGGTATCACTCCTGGAAGACAGCTCATTCAAAACTGAGAACACAGTCAATGATATACAGAAGATATTACAACAACACACCCTGGCCATTCAAGAAATACCACACAATGCAAGGCGTCCTAATATAAGGATAAAAGGCATTGAAGAAGGTTTAGAAGCACAGACCAAGGGTATAAGAAACCTCTTCAAAGAAATAATTTCAGAGAATTTTCCAAACATAGAGAAAGATTTGGACATACACATACAGGAGACATATAGAACACTGTTAAGACAGGACCAAAGAAGGACCTCCCCTCACCACATAATAATTAAAATGACTAACATAGAGGCCAAAGAAAGAATCCTAAAAGCAGTAAGAACAAAAGAACGTGTGACATAGGGGCAAAATAAGAAAAATCACCCCAGACTTCTCAACTCAAGTCAGGAATGCCAGGAGGGATTGGTACGAAGTACTCCGGACCCTGGAAGAAAACAACTTCCAACCAAGACTGAAATATCCAGCAAAGCTATCATTTGAAATTGATGGAGAAATAAAAATGTTCCATGATAAACTAACATTTAAAGAATTCATGAGAACCAAGCCAACACTAGAGAAAATCCTGAAAGAAATAAACCACAAAGAAGGAAAAACAAGCAATCTTAAGAACCACAGGAGAGGTGAACTCCACCAGGTAGGCAGCTAAACAAGGAGATTTGTCACCACAGCAAATAGAAAATAAAACTCAAAAATGATAGGAAACAAAAATCATATCTCTATAATAACACTGAATATCAAAGGTCTCAACTCCCCAATTAAAAGGCACAGACTGGCAATGTGGATCAAAAAGCATAACCCAACTATATGCTGTCTACAAGAAACTCACCTTCTAGCCAAAGATACTCATATGCTAAATGTAAAAGGATGGAAAAAGATATACCATTCAAACGGAGATCGAAAACAAGCAGGGGTAGCAACGCTTATATCACACAAAACAGACTTTAAGCTAAAACACATCAGAAGAGACAAAGAGGGTCACTTCTTATTAATAAAAGGAACAATCCAACAAGAAGATATAAAAATAGTAAACATTTACGCCCCAAATGTGGGTGCACCCACATTCATAAAACAAAGTCTTCCGGATA
>PVJS01022156.1:19732-30906 GCA_004027185.1 Glis glis
GATGAATAAAGATTGCTCAGACCTAAAGAAAACTATAGACCAAATGGATCTAATAGACACATACAGATTATTTCAACCAACAACACCTGAATACACATTTTTCTCAGCTGCCCATGGAACATTCTCCAAAATAGACCACATACTGGGTCACAAAGCAAGCACCAGCAAATTCAAAAGATGTGATATAATTTCCTGCATCATCTCAGACCACAATGGATTGAAACTGGAAATTAACAACAGGAAGACAAAAAGTAATCACATAAGTACATGGAGACTGAACGATACACTCCTGAACGAGGACTGGATCAGGAAAGAAATAAGGGGAGAAATAAAAAATTCCTGGAATTAAATGAAAATAGAGACACGACATATCAAAATCTATGGGACACCTTGAAAGCAGTGTTAAGAGGAAAATTTATAGCACTGAGTGCCCACATAAGAAATACAGAAAACATCCAAATAAATGACATGACATACCTCAAGGATCTTGAAAAACAGGAGCAGTCGCAGCCCAAAGCCAGTAGAAGGCAGGAGATAACTAAAATCAGAGCAGAAATTAATGAAATAGAAAATAAAAAACAATACAAAGAATCAACAAAACAAGAAGTTGGTTCTTTGAGAAGATTAACAAGATTGACAATCCACTAGCTAACCTAACCAAAAGAAGGAGAGAATCAACACAAATTACCAAAATCAGAAAGGAAAAAGGGGATATCACCACAGATAGTGGAGAAATCCAGAGGATCATAAGAAGCTACTTTGAAAACTTATATTCCAATAAAATGGAAAACATGGAAGAGGTCGAAAGATTTCTAGACACATACAACCTACCCAAATTGAACCATGAGGATACAGAAAAACTGAATCAACCAATAGCAAGCGCAGAGATAGAAACAGCAATAAAAAGTCTTCCCTCAAAGAAAAGCCCAGGTCCAGATGGTTTTCCAGCCAAATTTTACAAAACCTTCACAGATGAACTAAAACCAATACTTTACAAGCTATTCCGTGAAATTGAAAGAGATGGAATTCTTCCAAACTCTTTTTACGAGGCCAACATCACATTAATACCAAAGACAAATACGGATACCTCAAGGAAAGAAAATTTCAAACCAATATCATTAATGAATATAGACGCAAAAATTCTAAATAAAATACTAGCCACGCACATTCAAAACCATATTGAGAAAATCGTACACCATGACCAAGTTGGTTTCATCCCAGGAAAGCAAGGCTGGTTCAACATACGCAAAACAATACATGTTATCCACCACATAAACCGAACTAAAAACAAAAATCACATGATCATTTCAATAGATGCGGAAAAAGCATTTGACAAAATTCAACACCCATTCATACTAAGAACTCTACAGAAAATCGGAATAGAAGGAACATACCTCAACATCATCAAGTCAATATATAAGAAACCCAAAGCCAACATCATATTGAATGGGGAAAAATTGCCAGAATTCCCTTAAAAATCAGGAACAACACAAGGATGCCCACTATCACCACTCCTTTTCAACATAGTCCTTGAAACTCTTGCCAGAGCAATAAGACAAGAGAAGGATATCAAAGGAATTTAAATAGGAAAAGAAGAACTAAAATTATCTTTATTTGCAGACGATATGATCCTATATCTAGAAGACCCAAAGAACTCAACCAAAAGTCTACTAGAGCTAATTAAAAAATTCAGCAAAGTAGCAGGATACAAGATCAACCTAAAAAAGTCAGTAGCTTTCATATATGCCAACCGTGAATCCACTGAGAAAGAAATCCAGAAAACAATCCCATTCACAATAACTTCAAAACCAATCAAATACCTAGGAATAAACTTCACCAAAGAGGTAAAAGACCTCTACAATGAAAACTATAGAACACTGAAGAAAGAAATTGAAGAAGATCTTAGAAGATGGAAAGATCTTCCCTGCTCTTGGATAGGCAGAATAAATATTATCAAAATGGCCATCCTGCCAAAAATGATCTACAGAGTCAATTGCAATCCCTATCAAAATACCAACATCATTTTTTGCAGAGCTAGAAAAATCAGTCATTAATTTCATATGGAGAAACAAAAGACCCAGAATAGCCAAAGCAATTCTCAGCAATAAGAACCATGCAGGAGGCATCACAATTCCTAACTTCAAATTATACTACAGAGCTATAGCAATAAAATCAGCATGATATTGGCACAAAAACAGACACATAGACCAGTGGAATAGAATAGAAGATACAGAAACAAGTCCACAAACTTATAGCCAATTGATTTTTGACAAAGGTGCCAAACACATACATTGGAGAAAGGACAGTCTTTTCAACAAATGATGCTGAGAAAACTGGTTATCTACCTGTAGAAAAATGGAGCTGAATCCTTACCTCTCACCCTGCATAAGAGTCAACTCGAGATGGATCAAAGACCTGGAAGTTAGACCAGAGACTGTGAAATTATTAGAAGAAGACATAGGTCCAACACTCCATCATATAGGCACAGGTAGAAACTTCCTCAACAAGAACTCCAAAGCACAGGAAATTAAAACAAGAATTAATAAGTGGGATAGCATTAAACTACAAAGTTTCTGCTCATCAAAGAAAACCATCAAGAGCTTAAAGAGAAAGCCTATGGAATGGGAAAAGATCTTTGCAAGCTATCCCTCTGACAGAGGTCTAATATCTAGGATATACAAAGAACTTAAAAGACTCTACTCTAAGAAAACAAACAATCCAATCAAGAAGTGGGCAACTGAAATGAATAGACACTTCACGAAAGAAGAGATACAAATGGCCAATAGATACATGAAAAAATGTTCAACATCATTAGCAATCAGGGAGATGCAAATCAAAATTACTCTAAGATTTCATCTGACCCCAATTAGAATGGCAAGCATTAAGAAGTCAAACAACAACAAATGTTGGCGAAGATGTGGGGAAATTGGGACTCTTCTACACTGTTGGTGGGATTGCAAACTAGTTCAACCACTGTGGAGATCGGTGTGGAGATTCCTCAGAACACTGGGAATGGATCCACCATATGATCCGGCTATACCACTATTGGGTATCATACCAAAGGGATTGAAACTAGAAAACAACAGTAATATATGCATACCCATGTTCATAGCAGCACAGTTCACAGTGGCCAAATTATGGAACCAACCTAGATGTCCATCAACAGATGAATGGATTACAAAATTATGGGAAATACACACAATGGAATTCTACTCAGCAATAAAGAAGAACAAAATAACAGCATTTGCAAGAAAATGGAAAGATCTGGAGAACATTGTGTTAAGTGAGATTAGCCAATCACTAAAAAAGAAGGGACATATGTTTTCATTAATATGCACAACTTAGGGAGTAGTGGGGACACAAAAGGGACTCCAATGACAACGGAGAACCCTCAGTGGTGCAAGGGAAGAGGTACAAGGGAAGGGGAAGGGTAAGAAAGAAGTGAATCTATGGAATTACTGTCATAAACAATGTGTATATATGAGATTATACCAACATCATTCTCAGTCCCTGCCATCAGGAAGTATATAGTTAGGAGCCAATATAAGTCTAGATCACAGGCCTCTTACCATAAAAACTTCATTCTTTATTTTGCTTACTATTATAATCATTGGAAAACATCAACTATTACCAGGGTATAAACTTGCCCAATGCCTGACTTGGCCCAAATCCTTCAAAGAGCTTGAGACACCTCAAAAGAGAAATGTCTCAGACATCTGGAGAACAGATGACTTGGCTTTGGGAATGACATCAACTACGGAGACTGTGAGAGAGCTGGCCCAGGACTGCAGCCAGAGACGGGACCTCCAGGGAAGAGGACTTCTTGGGTCCTCAGCCTGCACTCTTACAATCACATTGGAGAAATCAGGAGCTAATGCTTTATCAAATTGAAGATGGAAATATTTCCTAGTTTGTGGTGAATTCGGATAGCTAAAGGGAACAGCACGCGCGCGCGCGCACACACACACACACACATACACACACACACATACACACACACACACACACACCTGAAAGAAGTAAAAACACTTTATACCTGAAAGAAGAAAGTGGATAAGTAAATCAAGGCAGATACACACAGTCACCAAATAATATATGTGTATACATATATTGTTGGTGTATACATATACATATTATATATGTACATACATACATGCAAATGTGGGTGTGTTTATAATGAAATAGTGGATAGTTTATAGTTTACTGTAAGCAATATATTTCACAGATTAAAACTCAAATAATATGTGTTGTCATGATACTTTATAAAATGCATATATACACTGATATATTAAACACACCATGATGTTTTTGTGGTGCTAAGGATAGAATCCAGGACCTGGAACATGCTAGGCAGGCAGTCTACTACTGAGCAATACACCCAACACCTTTAATCATCTTATTAAAGGTGTTTATCTTAAGGTATTGGGGCTGTGAATAGGCATATGCTTCTTTTATTTGGTCTATAGATTGTGTAGTTTCCACAACAATTATCAGATTGTAATTAAAAACTTCTAAAACCGAAAGGACAAAGATGCAAATAATATACAATCACATCCATATCATCTCCAGTAAGAGACATCATAATGTTCTTATTCCTGCCTGGTTCAGGGTGGGCTCCCTTTCCCTGGGGTCCTGTACCTTTCAGGGCGGAACTCCTCAGGCTCTGGCCAGTATGTTGGGTCATGGTGAAGAACATAGGTTGGCATCATCACCACAGTCCATTTGGGAATGAACACCCCATTGACTTCAAAATCTTTTTTACAGACCCTCTCAAGTCTGTTGATAATTGGGTATAACCTGAGAGTTTCATTCACCACCATGTCTAGATATTCCATCTGTACCAGATCATCATAGGTGGCAGGTGCCTGGAAAAAGAAGAACAGATTTTGGTAAACTGAGATTTGAAATTACCTTTCAACACACACTAGGTAGTACTAAAAATTGTTAGGAGCTGCAAACATTAACTCATCTTGGTAGAGAACCTTAGCATTTACAAAGCATTGTAATGACTATCATGTCCTTTGACCTACTGAGTGGCCCCTGTGAGGTGTGGTGTAGCTATGAACATGGGAGACCTTTGGCATAACATCCTCTTCTACACAGGGCCTGAAATCCTCAGCATCCCATGCGCTGCTTCTCTTCCTCATAGTGGGAAACTTGAGTAATAGATTATGACAATTACACTGAAGTGAAATATGACAAAGTCACTGTCACTTTTTGACAGAGATCCCACATGTCTAAACCAAGGAAATATTCAGAATAAGGAAAGGAAAAAAATTCTACAATCCTGATCTATATCCAGATTTCTCTTTTGTTTTCTTAGATTTTTTTTCTTTTGAGATGCAGTATCACTATGTGTCCAAGCTGGGCTCCAGCCTCAGATTCCTGAGTAGCTGTAATTATAGGAATGCACCACCAGGCTCATCTTATACCAAGCTTTTGAACTGACAGCTCCTGCTTGGTAACTCTTTGATTATATATAAAATTTGTACAGTAATACTATACTAAACTGACACTCTTTGAATAATCTGGGAAGAAATTAGTCCTTTTCTATCTCCTTATGACAAAGTAAAGGTTGCAATTGGATGCCACCAGGATACACAATTTCAGTCTAGTGAAAGTTCTAAGGAGGATAGGGAGCCACATTCAACCCCATGTTCTGAAGCTGGAACAATCTCCTAGTTGTTGCTTCACTGAAGCATTTTGGTAGGAAACGCACTGTGTCCACCTGACTGCAAGACTGGCCACAACAGCCCCAGAGGCCCAGTTTCCTAAGACCTCACAGCTTTGCCTCACTCTGTTAGGCAGAGCTGTGAAGATAGTGTAAGCAATGTGAGCCTGTCACTTGGTGAAACACTGGAGAAGACATGATGTAGAGGTGAACAGTTTGGCTCAAGAGACTTCCTGGCTCACGCTTTGGCTTCATTACTTATGGTTCTATAACTGAAGTGCAAGGATGTGTGGAGCAGAGCAGAGTCAGCCCGCCTGGTCCAGCCAAAGCCAGCCTTGCTCCACCCACATTCAAGTCAAAGCTTGTGCAACAATGTCAGCAAGCTAACTATCCAGACACTAGACTGACTAATGCTCTTTGTTACATGCCACAAACATTTCATGGATGCTTCTTACTTGGTCTTATCATGGTAACAGATAATAGATATGCCAGGGCCAGTACGTTACTACAAGGATCTTAGATTTCTGGAAATTCCTTCCATTAGTCATGTTTCTCTCTGTTTTTCTCTTTGGCTACTTGGTAAATAGCACTAGTGAAAGAATCAACACTGACTCTACTTGTAAAAATGATCATTGCAAGTGATGACGAGACACTGATGTTGAGGCTTCACTTCTTCCTGCCCTCCCTCTCCAGGTGCCATCCACCCACCTTATTGGGCAAAACCTCATCAATCTCCTGCTGCAGTTTCTTCTGGACATCAGGGTGAGTGGCCAGTTCATACATAATGAAGGAAAGCGTGCTGCTAGTGTTCTCATAGGCACCAAAAATAAAGATGATTGATTGGGCTGTGATCTCCAGGTCAGACAGACCTAAAAGAAACAGAAATGCATTTCAGGAATAGCAGGTCAATGTAGAATATCACAGTTTAGATGAAGGGAAATCCAAACAAGTCTCCCGAATACTTAGGGAGAGACATGGGAAAGTAATTCAGAGTCACACTGGGAGAGGTTTTCACTCTGATGTTTATATTACCAAGCAAGAAAAAATTATATTGTTTTAATCCAAGGTGTATACTACTGTAGTCCATCATCTCCTCATTATGCCATCCTCAACATCATAGCCAGATAATGTCACTAGATAGAGTTTTGTGTCATATACACAGTATTATCACTATATCCCTTGGATAACCATAAGTTTACCTTCAAGTAAGATATGGGTGGCTTTTTCCCTTCAAAAAATTTTAACTTATTCTACCTAAAGTATATCTAGAAAATGACTAAAATGGTTTATCAGATTAATACATCATTGTATGGAAAATTAAAGATCTTTCATATAAACCTTTTTGAACAAAATTTAGGGAAAAACCTGGGTGACAGAGAAACTCATGGGCTACTCAAAATGTGGTCCATATACCAGAAGAATCAGAAGCATCTGCAAGTTTATTAGCAACACAGAATCTCAAACCCACTCTAGATCTATAAAGTCAAAATATAAATTTTCATAAAATGTGATATGGGTACATGACCTGGTATGAGAGGCAAGAATTGTGTCTTTGAGAGGCATCAGGTAAAAGGAAACCTGACGTACTAGTCTTAAAAATGGATGATCTCAGGATGTGCAGAAACTACAGAGCAAGAGAAAAAGCTAGAAGGGTATTGACCAACCCTAGTCTAATGAAAAATAACAGAAGAAAGAAGGTGTCAGTAAAAGAGCATTGAGCATGAAGTATAAGAAATGAGGGTCTGTACGCGGAATTAGCAATGCGTATTCAATCATGGTATGAATGTTGTCTTCCTTAGTACATGTCCACTCTCTCTGTTCTACTTCATGCTCACCAAAACAACTCTTGTGATTATTATTTGGCCTCACTTCTTATTTTCTCTGAGATAGGTAAGCATGGTCATGCACTGGTATGATTGGTACTGAAATTGGCTCTTTTACATACTTGGAACTCTGAAATAAATATCAAAACCCACAGAATACACAAGACCAGGAGTGAACTCTAATATCAACTATGGGAGTTGGGTGATAATAATGTGTTGATGTGGGTGCATAAATTATAATGCAAGTAGCACTCTGGTGAGGTTGTTGGCAGTGGGAGAGTGTCAGCATATGTGGGAGATTGCTTATGATGGGTCAGGAGTATATGGGAAATCTCTATATTTCCCCGTCAGTTCTCCTATGCCTGAAAACTGCCCTCAAAACATGCTATTTCAGGAAATAAAAATTTTTGGAAAGAAGGGGAAAGACCCAGGAGGCCACATAAAAGGGCTTTGAGTGAACATGCCTGAGAAGATTTTTAAAACTGAGTAATGACAAGAAGCGAGTAAATTGTGAATAAATAAGGTCACATTGATATAAGTAAATACATAAGTATATGAAAACCAAGCAAATATATAAAGAGCGAATGATCCCCATACATTGGGCACTGAATCATAAATGTAGAAGAAATTATGAAATTTGGAAGTCATCATTTTCCCACTATGATGGTAATAGTAATTTTAGTCAAAAACAATCCATAAGTGGTAAAACCAGTGAATGACAATATATAGAGGACCAGGATTATTGCAAAGTAACAAAAGCTTCTCCCAGAAGCTACTAATTCATTATGAAAGGAAAACTAAATCTTTAGAGTAGGTGAAGCTAGCGAGCACACTTTCACCAAGCATTCCACGTGAACATCACCCTCACTGGGACAGTTCTCTGACTGGATGTCCAGATCAAATTTCCAGGCCGAGGGGCTGATTTAATGGGTCTGGATGAGGCTGAGAATCAGTATTTCTTCTGATGGAGGTGATCCAAGCCCACTAATGAGTTATAGGCATGAAATGCATATCTATGCTTGCTGCTCAAGATTTCATCGTACTTATGTCTGTGTGCTGTTAGAAAGCACCTCTTGCTGCCATGTATAAAACACAAGCATGTTTCTGCAATTTGGCAGAAAGACTTCTCAGCATGTTAAACCTCCTATACATTTCCTGAACAAGCCCCTTCCCCTGAAGTTTCCAATGAGCAGGCCATGAAGAATCCCTGGTTACCTTTATGGGACTCTGTGTCTTTGGAATTCTCAGAGTTCATCATCAGTTGAAGAAAATCCACTCGGTGCTGGAAACAGAAAGAAATTTCAAAGACAGAATGTCAATTGTGAAGAAGTGAGAAGTGAATTGAGATGTATACACTAAACTCCTTCTGAGATTATGGTTCCTTTAAGTCCAGAAGTCTGTCTAGGGTTGCCTGAATCACTAGTGAGCAAAAGCATCCATCTTTGGAGAACAGGATGTTTCCTGAGTGAAGTCAGCTATGGGATCCAACAACTCTCAGTGTTTGCTCTCTCTGCCCCCGAGCTTCTCTGGCTTCCCTTTTTTTAAAAAAAAATATGATTGTATTAGTGCATTTTAACTGTACATCATGCAGAGGTTCCGAGTGATAGAAATATACATAAACAAAGCACATGGTGTGCTTCCCTCCAGCTCCCACCTCATCTCTCCCCTTCTCCAAACATAACATGGAGATTAGTATTTATAACTTCATATGTGTACATAGCATTATTTGAACTGTTTCCTTCATCAAGTCTCCTTTTTCCTCTCCCCACCTCACTCTCCAAATTCCTTTCCACTATTCTACTGGTATCTCTCCTCGTTTATCTCAAGTCCCTTTTTTTCTAATTTCTCTCTAGCTTCCACATACAAGAGAAATCATACAGCCCTTGACTTTCTGAGACTCACTGATACAACCCAGCATCATGTTCTCGAGTTCCATGCATTTTCCTGCAAATGACATAATTTTGTTCTTGGGCTTCTTACCACAGGCTTCTGGCCAGAGAGTGCCAGCTCTCTCTCTCTCTCTCTCCTATCACAAATACTTGCTCAGGAAGAATTCCTAAGTTTCAATCCTTTCTGTTCTTCCATCTTAATTCCTATGAAATGGTCCCCCAAGTTTATCTACTACCATTTCCAGAGCTTATTACCTTGTTTTGTGTGGGCATCTTCAAATTTTCTACAAACCGGGAACACTACAAAATTCTCAGTGACACCTAGGATGCCTATCTTAGCTCCTTGACCTGTAGACATTCTTGTGCTGCCTCCAAGCTCTATGACCGAAGCTGGCTTAGCCAGCTTGCAGCCTCAAGTAGACACCCCTGCCCACTCCAGGCCAGGAGAGGGCTCAAACTCAATATAGATCACACTCTTCCAGGGAGCCTGATAGGGCCTTCCATGGGAAATATGTCCATTAAAAGGCTTGGAATTGAGATAATTCATGGTTACTACATGATTTGGGGACATGATAATGCCAGCAAATATAACTTTTGTTTTTTGTTTTTTATGCGGTACCAGGGATTGAACCCAGGGGCATTCTACCTCTGAGCTACACCCCCAGCCCTATTTTTTATTCTTTATTTTGAAACAGGGTCTCACTAAGTTGCGGAGGGCCTCACTAAGTAGCTGAGGCTGGCCGCAAACCCGGATCCTCAGGTTTCAGCCTCCCAAGTACTGGGATTACAAGCGTGCACCACCACGCCCAGCGCAAATATAATTTTTAAACAGTGATTTTTATTCTTTGACGTTTTATTGGGGAGAAGGACAATAGCAAAGATTTTGTTTCAACAATACATATATTGTGCACACTAGTTTTTATTTCTATTGTTTAATATTAAAATCTGTCACTCTGACTAATCCTCACAGCAAAATCCAAACCTCCATCTTCCTTATTTCCTCCAAAATGTAAAAACTCTCCTGCTTTAAACTTTGAGCTCTCTGTCTACCTTTAACAAAATACAGAGGTGATTACACTAATCACATGTATCCAGCGCAATTTATTATCAAAAGTGAACAATTTTATGTCACCAAAACCACATTTTACCTTCTCCTTAGCTTCAAGGCGATTTTCTTTTGTCTTTTTCACAAATTCTTTGAAAAATTGCATGGATTCACTTGGAAAAATGGAGATATTTAATATCTCATATATTGGGGTAAGAAATGGAAAGAGTACTGCAGATAAAAGAGAAGAAGCTTTCATGAAAATGGAAAATTTACCTGGAGCAATTACATTTTTCTGGGAAAAAAATTAGCAGAGTAATAGTCATCAGCATTCTCAAGGAGGAGCCATTCCCTCTGTGACCTTTCATCAGCACTAGGCCACTGGCTGAGCAAGGGAACATCCACACATATGGCCACCACCACAGTGAGATCAGTGGCTCCCTCTGCACTTTGGAGTGAGCAAACCAACAAGATTAAATTCCCTGAACTCCTACCTTTTACCTATTGAACTAGAGTCTTTTCAATAAACATGATCATTGTCAGATGTAATTACTTATGCTGTTTTATTTATTTTTTTTTTTTTTTGCGGTACCGGGGATTGAACGCAGGGGCGTTCTACCTCCGCGCTACGCCCCCGGCCCTATTTTTTTATACTTTATTTTGAAACCGGGTCTCAGGAAGTTGCGAAGGGCCTCACTAAGGAGAGAGAGAGAGAGCAGGGAGAGAGAGAGACAGGGAGAGAGAGA
>PVJS01022157.1:0-30810 GCA_004027185.1 Glis glis
TAGGGCCGGGGGTGTAGCGCGGAGGTAGAACGCCTCTGGGTTCAATCCCCGGTACCACAAAAAAATAAAAATAAAAAAGAGCCGGGCGTGGTGGCACACGCTTGTAATCCCAATACTTTGGGAGGCGGAGACCAAAGGATCCGGGTTCACGGCCAGCCTCAGCTCTCTCTCTCTCCTCTCCCTGTCTCTCTCTCTCTCTTTCTCTCTCTCTCTCTCTCTCTCTCTCTCTCTCTCTCTTTAGTGAGGCCCTCCACAACTTCGTGAGACCCGGTTTCAAAATAAAAAGTATAAAAAAAATAGGGCTGGGGGCGTAGCGCAGAGGTAGAACGCCCCTGCGTTCAATTGCCGGTACCGCAAAAAATAAATAAATACATAAATAAATAAATAAATAAATAAATAAATAAATAAATAAAAAAGAGAGAATCCATGGACTCCGCTCCCTCCGGCAGGTCATGATTTTGTGTCTTCCATGGTAGAAGGTCCCAGTAGGAAAGTGTTGATTTGAGCGCTCAGAGTCCTGTGGCTTGCTTGTTGGGGAGGCTGTCCCCATAGACTGGTCCTCAGTGCATTCAAATCCCCTGGGAAGTAGGTAAAAAATGCAGACTGCGGGGTTCCCTGGAGAGTCACCAGGCTGGGGGCCAGGGAATCTGCATTTGCACAATTCCCAAGACTGTCTGACAAAGCTGTCATAAACACTAAGAGAAACGCAGCCCAGTGACTACCAGTGTGGCTCCCCAAACCAGGGTCCCCCCCGGAGGGGAAAGGAGGCCGGAAGAGAGGAAGGACCTCAGCAAGAGTGTGGCCCATGGGGAAACTCCCCTAGGTCGGTTCCACCCCAATTAGGAAAGTCACACCTTGGAGCTGTCCAGACCAGGATGAGCGCCCCCCCCCCCCCGTCACCGGTCACCGTCTGAGGGACCCAGGTGGGAGGGGGTGTCCACACCCAGGATGGTTTTCTACAGCTATCAGCAAGGTGGTTCCAGCACCAAGGGGGCAGACACAGCAGGTGAGCTAAAGCCCTGATATGCAGCGACAGGAATGTGGGGGGACCTCCCTGTCCCCCCTAAACCACTCATGCACCTTGTGGGGTCTTTGAAAGGACTGCCTCTTTCCCTGGCACTTTCCTGGCGCGGGGCTACCCCTGGGGGAGCCAGGACACGTTCTGACACCTCTCTGGCTTGTTTCCAGAGGGGAGATCACATCTCTCCCCGCTCGGAACCTCCCGGGCCCCACCGATGGTGGTCAGCAGCTGTGCGGGCTTGATTTGTCCTTAACAACACAGCAGCTTTTGGGGTTCCCAAGGAGACCGGCCCCCATGTATCCCTTCTCCCAGGGAAAAGCCCCTCTCGCCAGGTCCCCAACCCAGGGCAGTCTGGCTACTTACACACAAAGGCCGCAGCTCCTTTTCGGAGATCTGTCTCCAGCCACAACCGGGTGTCACCCCAGGCCACCTCTGCGAGGTTCCTTGGTCATGAGACTCGGCTCCCCTCCGCCCGGTGTGGCCCCCGCCAGCTTTGCTGGGACTTAGGGATTAATCCTATTCACCAACACGCTTGTGAGCCCTGGACCTGGGTCCGTGGCGCATATTTTAATTTGCTTGTTCTCAGAGGCCAGAGAGATGATAACAGATTGTTGGAAACACATAAGCAGAGGCATCTGATGTGCCAGGCGCCTGGGAGGACATGGAGACAGCCACCTCCACCTAGCGTGGGGAAAAAGAAGCTGGTCTTCTTTTCTACAAATTCTGGTCTTCTTCCGGTCTCTCCCATCTAAGAAGAGGCATGAGCCACCACCCGATGCCTAAGCCAGGGCCCCCGAAGCATGTGGGCGCCTCTCGCTCTGCCCCCGGCCTCACCATCGTCCAAGCTCCTCTCTGACCATCCCTGTCACTACCGCCCTCACCCACCTGGACAACTGTGGCGGCTCCTTCTGGGACTCCCGTCTGCCCACCCCAACCCTTTACCATCTCACCTTTTGATAATACAAATTGATCAGCATCACTTTGAACCCCTGCTCCCCAGCTCCAAACCCCATAAAACTTCCCTTTGTATTGGAATGAAGAGAAAAATCTATGTGGGTCTGGCTCCCACCTGCCTCTGCCTGCAGCTGTCTCTACTCGCTTGTGGCACTCTGGCCTCAGGCCCTTTGCACAGGCTGAGCTCGCTGTCTCTTTATTTGCTCCTTCACCTAACTCCTCCTCATCCTTCAGGCAGCCATCCCTGACCATGCTGCCTTGACTATGCTGCTACCCTCATTATCAGAGAAATCCACAGGAGGATTCAGCAGGGAAGGGACTTCTAAGAGCTGCTTGAAGGGCCCCTGCTACCCATTTCACAAAGAAAGCAAGCAAAAGTCCAAGAAGTTGAGTGACTTGCTGTTGGTTTTTCAACCTCAGCAGCAGAGCAGGGAGATCCTCTGCTCAGTCACTTAGAGCTTTCCTGCTGTGCACGGGACCCCCAGCTGCTCAGCCTGGGCCCCCAAGGACATTTACAGCCGTCCCTTGTTATCTGCAGGGGACTGGTTCTAGGACTCCCCACAGACACTAAAATCTGAGAATGCTCAAGTCCCTCACACAGAGTGGCATGAAGGACCTACATGTTACATCATCGCTCATCACCTAATACGATGTAAATGCCATGTACGTCACTGTGTACAGCAGTGCTCAGGGAACAATGACCAGAAAGAAAGTCTGTACATGTCTAGTATAGACGTCATCTTCTGTTTCAAATATTTCCTACCGACAGTGGGTCAAATCTGTGGGGTAGAAACCATGCATACGGAGGACCGACTGCAGCTAGAAGTGATGTGGGGCTTGGGGGTCAGCCCTTCCCTCTCCCTCCACACCCCTCCAGCAGCTTCTAGAATCAGAGACTTACAGGGGTAGGGTGAGGTAGGATCCCCAGAGAAACATACCAAGAGCCGTGCGCACGTATGTTTGTGTTACTCTGAACCTCACCGTGATGTATAATTACAATGCGCCAATGAAAGTATAATTAAAAAATAAATAAGCCGGGCATGGTGGCGCACGCTTGTAATCCCAGTGCTTGGGAGGCTGAGACCGGAGGATCCGGGTTCGCGGCTAGCCTCAGCTACTTAGTGAGGCCCTCCGCAACTTAGTGAGACCCTGTTTCAAAATAAAGAATAAAAAATAGGGCTGGGGGTGTAGCTCGGAGGTAGAATGCCCCTGGGTTCAATCCCCAGTACTACTAAAATAAATAAATAAATAAATAAATGCAGGGACTTGGTGGCGGCACAGAGGGACAGAGGGCGGTGAGTCTTCTGGTGAGGGTGGAGGCATCGTCCCCCAGCGGTGCCAGGACGTGCCCCTCCTTCCTCCGTGCCCAGCGCCCTTTTCTCTCTCGCACCCCAGGTGCCGTATATGCACAGAGCCACTATCAATATGCCATTGCCCTCCCTGGCCCCACCTCCTCCAGGAAGCCACCCAGAGGCCCCGGGCGCCCGGCTCTCCCTGGCTAACATTGTTCACTGGGGTCTCTCGTCGTTCGCTGAAAATTTCCATTTGTACTTCTATCTTCCCCAGATAAAGAACTGTGTGGCAGATCTGAGCTTCTCCTGGTACTCAAGACGCCTTGGCAGGAGCCCAGGAAACACGCGAATGGGTGTGAGAAGGACATCCCCAAGCGAAGCCGGCCATCTCCCCTCCTGGCCCAGGAGGTCACTGTGTGCGTCGCGTGTCATTTTCTGGAGGAGAGCCCCAAGGTGGGCGAGAAGCGCCAGGCCCCCATCCTCAGAAGTGCTTTCCTCCAGGGCCTGGGCTTGGGGGCGGTGACCAGGAGGGGCTCTCGTCCCTTCAGGAACGCCCCCTTCCGCCCACACCACTCTCTGAGCTTTAAAACTCCACCACTGTCATCCCAGCACTTGGGAGGCTGAGACGGGAGGATCTTACGTTGGAGACCAGCCTCAGCAACTTAGCGAGATCTTGTTTCCAAATAAAAAATAAGCCGGGTGTGGTGGCGCACACTTGTAGTCCCAGTCCTTGGGAGGCTGAGACAGGAGGATCGCAGGTTCGAAGCCAGCCTCGGCAACTTAGCGAGGCCCTCAGCAACTTAGTGAGACCCTGTTTCCAAATAAGAAATAAAATCGGGCTGTGGGTGTAGCTCAGAGATAGAATGCCTCTGGATTCAATCCCTAGTGCCACACACTCAAAATAATAAAAAATAATGAGTAAAATTAAAAAATAATAAATTTAAAAAATAATAAAGCCGGGCGTGGTGGCACACACTTGTAATCCCAGTACTTGGGAGGCTGAGACAGGAGGATCCAGGTTCTAGGCCAGCCCTCAGCTACTTAGTGAGGCCCTCTGCAACTTAGTGAGACCCTGTTTCAAAATAAAAAGAATAAAAAATAGGGCTGGGAGTGTAGCTCAGAGGTAGGATGTCCCTGGGTTCAATCCCTAGTACCGCAAAAAATAAAATAAAATAAAAATAAAAATAAAAAGGACTGGGGGTGTAGTTTGGAGGTAGAATGTCCCTGGGTTCAATCTCCAGTACCAATAGATAATAAATAAATATTAATAAATAAATAAATAGATGATAGATGATGATGATGATAGATAGATAGACAGACAGACAGACAGATAGATAGATAGATAAACAGATAGATGACAGATCTCCACCACTGATGTTTCCCAGTTTCCCATGTTGGTGGGGTTACCAGGCAACAAACTCTTTTTTTTCTACCGCTCAGCTTCCTACAAGGTTCCAGGCAGCACCTGCATCCGCCTGGGGCTCAGAGCGCTGGAGGCTCAGGAGACACAGCCTGGCCTCTCGCCCGCTGTGTGTCCTGGAACAGAGCCTTCCCCCTTTCGGGCCTCAGTTTCTCCACCTGGAGGCTGAAGGGTCCAGGCAAGACCACCTCTGAGGCAGGCCTCACTAACGCCTATTCTTTACTGGGGACTTCCTGGCGGTCACCACAACGGCCCAAGGCGTTAGATAGTTTCCCTATTTGACAGATGAGGAGACTGAGGCACAGAGGCCGAGGCACTGGTGCGAGGTCACCCAGCTGGACCCTGGTGGCAGGGAGCTTCCGCCTGGGCATCTCTAATTCAGAGCTGCTTTGGTGTCAGACACCAGAGCTGGTGACGGGTGAGGGGGGCAGATAGTCCCTGAGGCTGCACTTTCTTGGTGTGAATGTTCCAGAAACTCAGCGGCAGGGAAGGGTGGATTTAGAGCATGGCCCTTCTGGGGTTCCTCTATGTGGTAGGTCAGCGGGCTCCATTCAGTGGGAAGTCCCCCCAGAGTGTAATGTCACACCATAGGGATGCTCGGTCCACTGTTCACACACGTGCCATCTCTGATCCTCACCCAGCACCCCCGAGCTGTGTGGGCAAGTACAGGTGACCCCGTCCTACAGGTGGGAGAGGGAGACCCCGACCTAAGTTAACGTGTCCCCCATTCAAACCCAAATCTCTTGACACTAGATCCCCTGCGCTCCGGCTAGAAGCAACATGCAGAAGGAGCGAGATGGAGCCAGGCAGACACAATGGCGGTCCCCAGTCTTCCAGGTAAATTCCACGCTCCTTCCTCTCTGTGTCAAATAAAAAATCATGACAGCCTAACTAGAGGGAGAAGCACTCGGCGATCTATTTTCAAAACCAAGGGCTGCTGTTTGGTCTTTAAAAAGAAGTCGCTGAATCAGGGTATTCACTGCTGGTGCGCACGGCTGGGAGCTCGCCATCCCGGCTTCTGGCCTTCTGGTGCTGTGTGACCTTGGGCACCTGGGCTGCAGCTCTGGGGTGAGACGGCCCAGCCTGGTGACACAGGAGGGTGACACCAGGGCTCCCTTCAGCTCACTGGAATCCTGCTCTTGATCCTGCAGTTAAGGGTCAGCTGTGTTTTCTGTATTGTTTTGGTTTTTTGTGGAACTGGGGTTGAACCCAGGGGCATTCTACCTCTGAGCTACCCCCCAGCCCTTTTTATTTTGAAACAGGGTCTCACTAAGTTGTTGAGGGCCTCACTAAATTGCTAAGGTTGGCCTCAAACCTGTGATCCTCCTGTCTTGGCCTCCCGAGTGCTGGGATTCCAGGCCTGGCACTTCTGTGCATTTGAGCCACAAGTCCAGAGAGGGTGAGTGCCTTGGTCATGAGCACACAGCTTGAGCAGTACAGAGCTGGGATTCAAACTCAGAGCTAACTCCTGAATCGCGCTCTGACTGCCGCACGCTTCCCCAGTGAGATTCCATGACTCTACCACACATAACGATGCCGTAAGTATAATAATGATAGTGTTGAGCAATTTATTTATTTATTTAATTTATTTATTTTTGTGGTACCGGGGATTGAACCCAGGGGCATTCTACCTCCGTGCTACACCCCCAGCCCTATTTTTTATTTTTTATTTTGAAACCGGGTCTCACGAAGTTGTGGAGGGCCTCACTAAGTAGCTGAGGCTGGCCGCGAACCCGGATCCTCCAGTCTCAGCCTCCCTAGTGCTGGGATTACAAGTGTGCACCACCACGCCCGGCTTGAGCAATTTAATCACATACCACACGCCACATCCCTTTAGATCGACCCTACCCCTGGCCTCCAGGCGGCCTCTGCCTGGGGCCTCTGCACTAGCTGTCCCTGTTCCTGGAAGGCTCTTTCCTAGACCCCCTCACACCTCTGTCTCTCATCTCCTCCGACTCTTTGCTCAGATACCACTTTCTCTGACCTCCCTATCTAAAAACACACCCCTTTGGGAGGCTGAGACAGGAGGACCACAGGTTCAAGGCCAGCCTCAGCAATTTAGCAAGGCTCTCAGTGAGACCCTGTTTTGAAATAAAAATAAAAATGGACTGGGGGTGTAGCTCACAGGTAGAACGCCCTGGGTTCAACCCCAGCACCACCAAATAAATAATAAAAATACACTCGGTTTGGCACTCCAACCTCCCCTCATCCTGTTCTATTTTCTCTCTATGGCACCCCTCACCATCTAATATAGTCATGTACTTTGTTTGCTGACTGTCTTCGTGAGAGCTCAACTTGCTCAGGACAGGGCTCCCCATCGGCTCACTTCCTGCTGTATCTCCAGCCCCCAACATGAGCACGGTGCCCAGAAGGCAGTATACAGGAGGTACTCAGCATGTGCACCCAGAAAGCAGCACACAGTAGGCACCATCCTGGAGAGTAGTGAGTGCTCACAACAACCAGGGTGAGGGTTGGGGGGCCTGTCCTGCGTCACAGGCTTGTCACGCCAGAGCCTCTGCACTGAATTCAGCCTCAGGAGGTAAACACCCAGCCGCCACCGAGGTGCTGGGGGTATGGTGGGGTGGGGGAGACCCTTCTCAAAACAGGAAGTCACAGTCCTTGAAGGAGCAGGATTTGGGGCTTTTCTCCACCTGTCCACAAGAGGAATCTGTTTGGGACCCCAGGCAGGACATGGATGGTGTCCTTCTGAACCATCAGTGGGTAGCATCTTTGGGGGACACGGCAAGGAGAGGCTGCAGGATTCTCCTGAGCGAGCCAGGGCTGGGGTGCAGCTATCTTCCCGACCTTCCATCTTCTCTCCTCCCAGCCCCTCCATCCAGTGTCCCCGGTTCACCTCCAGCCCTGGCCACCTTTAGCTCAGCTGTGGCTTCTAACTTCAAGCACAGGAGCTGGGCCCCTCCACCAGACCCCGGGGTAGACGGCTGAGTGGGTCCGGGTGCCTGTATTTTTGACAAGTTCCCAGGCAATTTTATTATTTATTTATTCATTCATTTATTTATTGCAGTACTGGGGATTGAACCCAGGGGCATTCTACCTCCGAGCTACAGCCCAGCCCTATTTTTTTGTTCTTTATTTTGAAACAGGGTCTTGCTAAGTTGTGGAGGGCCTCACTAAGTAGCTGAGGCTGGTCGCGAACCCCGATCCTCCTGTCTCAGCCTCTCAAGTACTGGGATTACAAGCGTGTGCCACCATGCCCAGCATCCCAGGCAATTTTAATGTGGGTGGAACGTGGACTCCCCGGATGTGGGCTCCCTCAGAGACAGTGCCTCAAAACCTTGACCCGGGCTTGCACTCACTTCTTCCCCCTGGACGTGAGCCCTCATTTTAAAACCAGTTTGTGAACCCCTATGAGAGAGCCACACCATTCCCCTCTTACCCTGCCCCTGTGTCCTCAGTAGGCGCTCAATAAATCCCTGCAGGTTGGCTGAGGTCAGCCCAGCTGGGAGCGATGACGAATTCACAAGGTAAAAGACGTGAGAGCCAGCATTATCCCAACAGGCAGAAAGGCTGGGCCAGCCAAAGAGAAAATGAGATTCAAGGATAGATGAAAGTCAGGCATCTAGACTCAGACAATTAAGTCCGACTCCACGGGGAATTCGCGTGGTGGTGGTTTATGTGAAGAAGACTTGAGAATTTGAGACGCATATTCGACAGAGTTAATATGAGTTAACAGTGTGATGTGGTTGCTTAAAATAAAAAAAAAATGAGTCCAAATGAGGTTGGGTTAAGAGAGGCAGAGTGTCTATCAAGGGAGGTGATGGTGCCCCCCTTTGTTGGACCAGGCAGACCCTCACTAGGTATGAGGGACACTGAAGGGCAGCTTTCATGCTGTGAATAATGGCTGAGAGGGCATTTGGGGGCTGCAGCTAGTGGGGGGCATCTAAGTATCATTGCACCCAAAGAATAAAGTTAAAAAAAGGAGAAATTTAGAGAAGGTAAGTCTTGATGCTAAGTTTTTTTTTGTGTGTGTGTGTGTGGTACTGGAGATTGAACCCAGGGCCATTCTACCTCCAAGCTACACCCCCAGTCCTATTTTTTATTCTTTATTTTGAAACAGGGTGTCACTAAGTAGCTAAGTTTTTTTTTTTTTTTGCAGTACCGGGGATTGAACCCAGGGGCGTTCTACCTCTGCACTACACCCCCGGCCCTATTTTTTTACACTTTTATTTTGAAACCGGGTCTCACGAAGTTGCGGAGGGCCTAAGTAGAGAGAGGGAGAGAGAGAGAGAGAGAGAGAGAGAGAGAGCAAGCTGAGGCTGGCCGCGAACCCGGATCCTCCAGTCTCCGCCTCCCAAAGTACTGGGATTACAAGTGTGCGCCACCACGCCCGGCGTAGCTAAGTTTTTTAATCTCTAAAGGACTCTTGTATGGAAGAGGGCCTGGACTTTTTAAAGTACTCTAGAGAGCAGAATTAGGATGGAAAGTAATATGAAAACAATTAGGGTTTTCCAACAATACATCTGGTACCATATAAGATGATGAGCTCCCCGTCACTGAAGGTATCCAAGCAGAGTTGGTGACCTCTATACCGGGATGCTGTGAAGGGCTTTCTGCATTGAGTAGGAAGCCACCAATCAGAAGACTTCGAAGGTCTTTCAACTCTAAGATCCCAGAAGCATTTAGGCTGGAGCGTGCTCATCTCTCATGTGAACAGAGTTCCCTCTCTGGGCAGCAGGGAGATCAGCAGGCTACCTGGAGACACCCTAGGAATTCGGGCTCCTCCCTGTCCTCCTGGCCTCCTGGTGGCCCAGGGCATGGCAGAAAGTAGGGTCAGAAGGCAGGGGAAAAAGGGGGAGACAGCCAGCAGTCCAAAAATGGGTTCCAGTTCGGTTACTGGCTAGCTCTCTGGTTTGGGGCTTTCTCTGTGCCTCAGTTTCCAAAATATGCAGCAAGGAAATGTGAGCTTCTCAAACTTCCATGCACACAGGTCACTTGGGGATTTTGCCTAGAAGATTCTGGCTCAGTTCAGTTGGAGCCATGAAAGGCCTCATCCCAGGAAGTCCCTAAGCCCTGGGCAAACCAGGAGGGCTGGTCACCCTAGGGAGGGGAAGTCCTCATGTGACAAGAACTGCACTGAGCAGCAGGGACCTAGCAGTCTTGAACACTCTTGCTCTCTCGCTCGCTTTTTTTCTTTTTTTTTTTTTTGTAGTACTGGAAATTAGACCCAGGGTTGCTCTACAACTGAGCTATATCCCCAGCTCTTTTATTATTATTATTATTATTATCATCATCATCATCATCATTATTATTTGTGGTACTAGGGATTAAATCCGGGGGGGGGGTTCTACTTCTGAGCTACACCCCCAGCCCTATTTTACTTTTTTTTTAACTTTGAAATAGGGTCTCGCTAAGTTGCTGAGGCTAGCCTCGAACCTGTGATCTTCCCATCTCAGGCTCCCAAGTTCAGGGATTAGAGCATGTGCCACCATGCCGGCTTGAGCTTCCCTCTTGTTTGGACAGGGTGGTTCTATAATCCCTGCTCCCTCCTCTCCGTAGGAAAGGAGGGGATCGGGGTGCAGTCCGAGGGACTTGAGAACTCCCCTTCCTCAAACCAGGAGAGAGGTGGGGAAGTGCAACGGCCTCCTGGGGTAGGGGAGGTGATGACCACACCTGCCTACTGTGAATGAGAGACCCAGGGACTCTGGTGGCCTCGGCAGAGCCCCTGCTCCCCAAAGTCACGAATTCCAAGCCGTGGAGAAGGCAGAGGTGGTTGGGGGTCTGCATCATGGGCCGGAGGTCCTGAGTCACATTGTGACATTGATGCGAATGTCCCTATTTGCCTGCTAATAGAGCAAAGGCAGTATAATTTGGGGTGAGGTGCCAGCCGGCTAATAACCGATCAGGTGTTTGGAGCTGGCAAACTTTTTGGCGATCGTTCAAGATAACACTCCTCCACTGGTTAAAATCACAGGTTTGGGTTTCCACAGAGAGAGAACCACAGACAAATAAGATGCAGAAAATGCAAGTTGAGCCCAGCTTTCAGACCTCCGGGAGCTCCAGTTTCCAACCCCATAAGCACCATGTGGACAGACCCAGGGGTTCAGGGGAGGCCCTTGGATTCGAGCCTCAGCAGCAGCTGGGTTCAGGGCACGCTTTACTGTGGGCTCCTAGCTCTGTCCCACGAAGGAACAGAAAGGTGCAAGAAGAAAAGGTCAGGTAGGTGGAGCTACGTTTGGTCAACGTCTAGAAAGCTCAAGTGTCTGTCTCCCAGTGCCTGCTTTTTCTAGGATTCCCAGCCCCACCGCCTGGGTCAAAAACAGGGCTTCAAATTCAGGCACAAAGTGGTTTGGATTAATCATTAAACAGGCCGATCCCATCACTTGGAGCCAGACCTCTGGCGCGGGCCCAGGATGCAGTCCCCACGTTTTTAAAGGTTTGCAGATTACTGGCCGGTGAGCAGTAATCCGACCAGGTTGGAACAAGATTGTTAGGGTCATAAATTTTTATTAAAGGTCACTAGCAGATTTATAGAAAGCACTGTAAAATGACCCTTGTTTTTGTTAGCATGGATCCTACCACTTGACAGAAAGTTCCTGGGCTGAAGCAAAGCCCAAGGGCTTTCTCTAACAACAGAGGAGCCTTTGATTCCTGTTCTTATAACCTGCAGGGGATCAACGCTGAAATCCCCAGACTTCTGGATGGAGGGGGAAGGGCTCCCCAGGATTATTCAGAGATCCCCCTGGCTGCCAAGTGCAGAGACAGCACTGGGTGGGGCCCGGTTCCTGCCTCTGCCACGTGCATGCTAGTCCTTCCTCCCCTCTGAGCCTCAGTTTCCTCCTCTGAAAAATGGGGTAGTAACATCCACCCTGGGAATGGTGTGAGGGATAAGATGTGAGTGTCTGGTGCTTGGAGAACATCCGGGCTTTTGCTCCCCAAATAAATGTCACATGCCAGCCGGGCGTGGTGGCACACGCTTGTCATCCCCATACTTGGAAGGCTGAGACTGGAGGATCACAGTTTTGCGGCCAGCCTCAGCTACTTAGTGAGGCCCTCGGCAACTTAGTGGGACCCCGTTTCAAAATAAAGAATAAAACAATAGGGCTGGGGGTGTAGCTCGGAGGTAGAATGCCCCTGGGTTCAATCCCCAGTACTGCAAAAAAAAAAGTGTCACATGCCTGAACTGACTCAGTTTACCAAGTGGGAAAGGCAGATCCGCACCCCTGCACTGGGCTAACCTTGGATGCAAGACATCTCTGGACACTTGGCCCTCCATGTTACCATATGGAGCATGTCCAGGGAGCGCAAGGGTTCTCGGGGTTTCTCCTGTCAACATCTAATCCCAATGTGCAAGAAGGAAGGAAGGAAGAGAAGGAGGGAGGAAAGGAGGAGAAAGGAGAAAGAAAAATATAAATCTGTATTTATGTAGAGAAAGATTAGAAAAGAACATACAAAAATGAGATATCAGGGTGGAGGTCAGGTGTTCTTTCTCTTGCTATTTTTCTAGACTTTTTGTAATAAGAGAAGTGTTTCTTGGGCTTCGGGGACAGGCAGACTGGGAATCAAATCACAGAAGTTCTTTCCTCGTTGTAAAACCTTGGAAGAATCACACAGCCCCTGAGTTCCTGATAAGCTGGGGAGGGAGACCATCTGCCTCATGGATTACATCCACGTCAGGAGCCATTCGAGGGTGGCCGCTTGGCAGCCTCTCCCTCGGCCCTGTGGCGAGTTTCCCCCTCTTCCTGATGGATCCTAAGAGCCATCTTACGCCCAGGTGAAAAGAACGTGTCTGATGATGATACCAAACCAGAAAAACAGAGCTGAGAAACAGAGGGAGAGAAAACAGGTCACCTATTTTAAGTCCTGGATCAAGCCTGACCTAAAGCCTCTTGCTCCTGAATTGTTCAACTATGTGGGCCAAAAAATGTCCAGTTCAGTTTTGTGATTGGACTTTTATTAGTTTTAAGACCTACCTGGCTCATGAGAGTTTATATAATGCATATAAAGTACTACAGGGCAAGGACACAGAGCTGTAACAGGATGAGTGCTAGTTTTTTTTTATTTTTAATTTAAATAGGAAATAGTATATGCTTTCATTTCTCAAAAATATTTTTTTCTTTTTTGTGTGGTACTGAGGATTTAACCCAGGGGTTCTCTATCTCCAAGCTAGACCCCCAGCCCTATTTAATTTTTGGTTTGGAAACAGGGTTTTGCTAGGTTGATGAGCATCTCACTACTTGCTGAGGCTGTCCTAGAACCTGTGATCCTCCTGTCTCAGCCTCCCAAGTACTGGGATTACAAATATGTACCACCACATCCAGCAGCATTTTCTATTCTAAAATGAATACATACTGCTTTTTTCTTTTTTTGCGGTACTGGGGATTGAACCCAGGGGTGTTCTACCTCTGAGCTACACCCCCAGCCCTATTTTTTTAATTCTTTATTTTGAAACAGGGTCTCACTAAGTTGCGGAGGGCCTCAGTAAGTAGCTGAGGCTGGCCGCGAACCTGGATCCTCTGGTCTCAGCCTCCCAAGTACTGGGATTACAAGCGTGCGCCACCACACCCAGCAGCATTTTCTATTCTAAAATGAATACATACTGCTTTTATAAGAAAAAATAACTAGAAAATGTTTAATGATATCTGGATGGGCATCCCTAAGTTAACTGGAGCCTTGTGTCCTCATCAAACTGTGAAATGAAACTCCACTTCCAACGGAGTGTCCTCCAAACTCCCATCCTGGAATTCCACCTAGCGCTGGGCATGGTGGCGCACGCTTGTAATCCCAGTACTTGGGAGGCGGAGACCGGAGGATCCGGGTTCGCGGCCAGCCTCAGCTACTTAGTGAGGCCCTCCGCAACTTCGTGAGACCCGGTTTCAAAATAAAGGATAAAAAACAGGGCTGGGGGTATAGCTCAGAGGAAGAATACCCCTGGGTTCAATCCCCAGTACTGCCAAAAAATAAAATAAAATAAAATAATAGTAATTAAGTCGGGCATGGTGGCACATGCTTGTAATCCCAGTAGTTGGGAGGCTGAGACAGGAGGATCCAGGTTCGCGGCCAGCCTCAGCTACTTAGTGAGGCCCTCCGCAACTTAGTGAGACCCTGTTTCAAAATAAAGAATAAAAACTAGGGCTGGGAGTGTAGCTCGGAGGTAGAATGCCCCTGGGTTCAATCCCCAGTACCAAAAATAAATAAATACATACATACATACATACATAAATACATAAAGTAATTAATAGAATTAATTAATAAAGTAATTAAATTAGAACACTAACTGCCATGATAAGGCACTCAATAAATATGGATATTGATTAAAAAAAGAAATTGATGTACAGACATCACAATGAAAAGGATGTATTTCAGTTCCTCTGCTTGCTCTTAGAATCCCTGAGACACACACAGCCCTGGGGCTCAAGGGTTTCCTTTCTTCCTGGAGTTTAATTCTTTCTCCTTATTCTATCGTCCTCATTGATGTTTCCTGGCCTCGGGGCTCTTGTACCATCTGCACAGAGTGCCCTTAGATGGCCTGCTCTCTTTATCCTTCCTAATAAAATTTTGTGTAACCCCAAATTTTATTGCCATGCATTTTGAATTCTGCTTTCATGACGGTGAAGCCAAGAATAAAAGAGGCCATTTACAAAAAAAAGTAATTAATAAAAATAAAGAAGTGGGTGTGGTGGTATACACCTGTAATCCCAGTAGTTGGGAGGCTGAGACAGGAGGATCACAAGGTCGAGGCCAGCCTCAGCAACATAGCAAGACCCTGTTTCCAAATTTTAAAAAAGGGGGAGCTGGGGGTGTAGCTGAGAGGTAGAACATCTCTGGGTTCAATCCCTAGTACCAAATAAATAAAGATATAAATAAAATAAGAATAACAACAGTACCAATTTATAGTAGGCAGAATTTTAAATAGCCCCCAAGTTTCCCACCCCATGGTGTACAAACCCTGAAAAATCCCCTCCCCTTGAGTGTGGGCTGGGTCTGTAAATATGATGAGCTCTCACTCCTTATAGTTCAGGTCCCTAATCAGTTGGCTATAAATTCAGCTAAATGGAGATTACCCTGGGTGGGCGTGACCTCATCAGATGATGATCCCTTAGCACAGGGTCTGACTTCAGAGACTTCTGGTTTCTCTCCTGCTGGACTTGGAGAACCAATGTATTGTGCGTTCTATCGCTCCCAGGAAATGAATTCTGCTGACCACCACACAAGCTTGGTAGAGGACCCTGAGCTGGCAGCCGGGTTGCAGCTTTGTGAAACTGTGAGGAGAGTATCCAACTAAGCCTCACTGGGGTCCTGAGATAATACATGGGTTTTGTTTGAAGATGCTACATTTGGTAATTTTCTGTGCTGCAGGAATGTTAATGAGACAACACAGGCTGTTTCGTCCTAGGTGCAATCATTCGATTCCCTTCCCCTTCCTCTAAATGACAGGGACCAGGGCATCTCTAGGGAGGTCTGTTCAACTCTAATGTTCTCAAACTTGCACGCCCTCCCATCAAAGCCACCAGTACAGCTTGGGATCACTGAATAGGCTTGAAGGGGCCTCCAGCTCGTGCCCCATTTGGAGGATGATCAAGAGGGAACGATGCTGCAGTTATAGCTGGAGGGGGAGAGAAGAGAGTTTCGTACCTATTTGCACAAGGAGATACACCCAGGAGCGTTCACTGTGGCTTTATCATTGTGAAAGGGTGGGAACAGACAAATACGCCATCGTATTGTCATGCCACGGAATGCTATACAACAGGACGAGACAAACTAGAGCCCTGTGTATCTGTCACCGCGAGCTCCGAGCTCCTCTCTGTCCTGTATCCTGCATTAACAATTCATTCGATCCTTACCTGGTCGGCACCCATTCTGGGCCTCGCACTGAAACGCACTGAGATCAGTTTGGACCACTGATTCCCATGGGTAACCCCCACAGGGAGAGAGGACCCTGAGATTAAAACCCAAGACAGGAAGCATAAATCAGAGGTGCACTATCAGATAACGGCTGAGGACATGGGCTTTGCTCATGCCCCTTGCTCCCCTATTTACCTCCAGGGAGGGGACTTAATTTCTCTGTGCCTCAGTTTCCTTGCCTGTAGCATGACGATAAAAACAATCTTCCCTTGAAGGGTTGCTAGGATGACTAAAGAAGTTAGTGTTTAGCCGGGCATGGTGGTGCACGCTTGTCATCCCAGTACTTGGGAGGCTGAGACCGGAGGATCCGGGTTCGCGGCCAGCCTCAGCTACTTAGTGAGGCCCTCCACAACTTCGTGAGACCCGGTTTCAAAATAAAGTATAAAAAATAGGGCTGGGGGTGTAGCTCAGAGGTAGAACGCCCCTGGGTTCAATCCCCGGTACCACAAAAAATAAAAGAAGTTAGTGTTTGCACCATGGGATATGTTTAGTAAGTGTAACCCATTTTTAAAATTAGTGTTCTAAATCTGGGGACCTTCTGAGAATACAGGGTGGCTGTGTGGAAACCCATAAAGAGGACAGACCTGGAGGGGGGCATATTTCCTGTGGACTCTGAGTAAGGAAACTTCCAGCCAGGGCAGAAGCAGGTCCAGGTAGGGGCTAGGCAAGGAATCCAAGAGAAACAAGAAACCTCAGAATCCTCCATGCCTCGCCCGCCAGCCCAGAGCAGGTGCCTAGTGACCATTATTATTTTTTATTTTTATTTTTTTGCGGTACTGGGGATGGAACCCAGGGGCATTCTACCTCCGAGCTACACCCCCAGCCCTATTTTTTGTTCTTTATTTTGAAACAGGGTCTCACTAAGTTGCAGAAGGCCTCACTAAGTAGCTGAGGCTGACCTTGAACCTGTGATCCTCCTTCTCAGCCTCCCAAGTACTGGGATTACGAGCATGCACCACCATGCCCAGCTTAGTGACCAGTATTAAATGAAAGACTGGAGAGGGAAGGCGCCACTGGGTCCTGTCATGATCCTGCCCGCTTCTGATGGGATGTGACAGGGGTCATGGAAGCGGCTTCACAACTGAGGAATGAAGATCAGGACAGGAGGCCAACCTGCTCATGGTGCACACATTCCTTGTGTAGACTGTAAAGTGCTATGCACTTCAGCAATTTGAGATAGGAGCATAGAATGTGGTTACTGATAATGATCCTACAAATGCCCCTTGAGTATCTATGGGGTGTGCTTCACCCCCATAACTTTGTTTCACCTTTACAGTCTCTCTGCCAGGTAAGTGCTAATATTGGTCCTATTTTGGGGGGTGGGGAGATGGGGAAACTGGGGAGTGATTAAAACCAAGTTCTGCTGACTTTTTGGACTTGTTTTTTCATATGACATCAGGGAAGGGGTAACGCAGTGATTGGATAATATGAACACCAACCTTATGGTTCTCTGCAGCCAGGCGTTGGTGGTACACGCCTATAATCCTAGTATTTGGGAGGCTGAGACAGGAGGATTGCAGGTTCGAGGCCAGCCTCAGCAACACAGCGAGACTCTCAGCCACCTAGCAAGACCCTATTTCCAAACAAAGGAGTCCCCAGGAGAGGTGCTACCTTTCCAGGCAGCTACCGCTGAAAATATCACTCCCAGCACCACTTGAAAGATTGGAGGTAAACTACCCATGAAAATATATCTCATTTTTTCTATCTCATTCTTTACTCAAAGCCTTATTTCTTGAATTAGAACCTTTATTAGACTGTTCTGCTACTTTGCTCTTTTCAGAAACCTCAGCTGCCCTTGGGGTATGCATCTCCATTGGAGAAGGATCCTCTCCCCCTTCAATGGAGCTTGGGTAAAGATGTCAATCATGTACCTCCCCTTAGGCCTCAGGGGTGGGTCAAATGATCCCACCTGGCCAATCAGGGCAGGTCATCCCCCTGTCTTCACTGATTGGTCTAAGGGGAAGGCACATGACCTAGCCTGGACCAATCCCCAGTCCTCCCATAAGACGTGCTTTATGGATTAGAAGGGAAAAGACTGGCCTTTGTCTTTTTGTGAACTGGCTATAAGAAACACGTCAGTCCCAGCCATCTGGCTGATCAAGAAGAAAGTATGTCTGAGAAGGAAGCTAACACTTCAAGGCAGAGCTCAGAGGAGAGGAAAGCCAAGCCCTAGCAATATTACGTGAGCCTCTGGATCCAGTGGTATCTGGTTCCCTTACCCTTGTACCTTTGGAGTTGTGTGAGCCAATAAATTCATCTTTTGCTTAAGCTAGTTCGTGTTGTGATACAATCCCCAGCAACTGTAAGAGTTTCTATTAAATACCACTCTCCAAGTGTTAGGTAGTTATAAGCAGGGCGAGGAAAGAGATGGGAGGAGGAGCCCTCCTAAGAAGAGTTGGGGATTGAGTCGTCCGCTGCGATCAGAGACTTTGTGCCAATACATTGCGGCTTTAGAAACCAGCAGAAAGTCCGGCATGGTGAATTTAGCCAGTCCCATTAAGCAGTAACCGCCCCAAATTACTATGCATGAGAAGGGGTGGGATTTCTAGACAGTACAAGAACCTCACCATGCGGCAGACTCCCCCCTTCCCCTTCTTCTTTCTACTTCCAGAGCTCAGCTCGGTGACCCTCCTGTGGAACCTACCCAATAAAGCTTATCATGCCTACCCTATCTGTGTCCCCCAAGTGAAATCTTTCTTTTGGGGAGACAGGAACCGAGGGAACTCACAACAAACCTATGACACAAGGAATCCTCCATTAATTGATTATTTATTCAATTCCCATTCTGAACCTGCCACTGAGATTCTATCTGCCTTCATGGAAATTAGGATGAATATTTGTCTTTGATAGTCTTTGGGGCAAAGGGACCCAGTCTCTGGAAGCCCGCCCTTCCTTGCTTCTTTTTTTTTTTTTCCTTTGTAATACTGGGGATTGGACCCAGGAGCATTCTGCACTCTGAGCTATACCCCCAGTCCTATTTTATTTTATTTTGTGGTACTAGGGATTGAACCCAGGGGCATTTTACCTCCAACCTACACCCCCAGCCCTATTTTTTATTCTTTATTTTGAAACAGGGTCTCACTAAGTTGCAGAGGGCCTCACTAAGTAGCTGAGGCTGGCTGCGAACCTGTGATCCTCCTGTCTCAGCCTCCCAAGTACTGGGACTACAAGCATGTGCCACCATGCCTGGCTTATTTTTTATTTTGAAACAGAGTCCCACTAAGTTGCTGAGGGCCTCGCTAAGTTGCTGAGGTCTGGAGGCATTTTCTAAAGGGAAGTGTCCGACCTGTCTGGATCAAGATCCAGATTTGGGGAGTAGGTTTATAGCGAATGACAACTGGGGTGATGGCCACAGTGCGGATCACACGAGCAGCAAAGTCTAATCGAGTTTATGGCAACAAGTTCCGATAGGATCATGGTCCACTGGATGGCGGTTTCACTAGGGACAATGACTCATCAAGATGACAGTGGAGGGTCTGCTGCTATAAGTTCATTATGGGACACGGTGGTCAGGATGGCGTTGGGGTCAGAGGTGACCCCGGAAAACCAGCTGAGCCTGAGAGAACATGAGGGTTCATCATTCTAGGGAATTATCAGAAACTAAACTGAGCTGCAGAGTCATCCAAGACTAGGTGACAGACGACAGACTCTGCCTCTGGGTCTCCTTGTCCCACCGTTTGCTCATCTATACGATGGGTGCATGAATTCCCCAGTGTTCAATCCGCAGGCCCTCCACCAGGAGCGAACGAGGAGCTCTGTAAATCTCAAAGGTCTGTAAATTACTTTCTAGCACAAGCAGGGATTGGGCAGAAGGAATAAAATCGTTCTCCGGAGTCAAACCAACAAGTGTGCTCGCCGCCAGGACCAGATGGGTCGTGAAGAGGCCCAGGGTGAAAGAGATTATCTTCAAGACGGGGGCTGAGCAAGCAGAGTGAAGCTGTGGGTTTTGCAGAAATGACTCTGGGATGGCAAGTACTGCTGGTGTCCCCTGGAGACCGGCGGGCGCGTCTCCACTCCACGGTGAGATTGGCCAGCTCGGAGAAAGCTGTCCTCACCCTCCTGAGAGAGGATAAGCGTGTGTACCAGTGTCCAGAGGGGCCTACGTCCAGCTGACTGTCCGCACGCCAGAGTGCCACAGAGGCGGCTTCTGCCCAGAGGGGCCACAGTGTGCCCCGAAGTGCCCTCCGGTGCACGCACGTGAATACACGCATGACCCCGCGGGCCTGTGACAGCAGCAGGGGCCTATTCGTGAACTTCTATATGGACAGATCTTTAGCAACCAGAATTCCATTCCTCGCTGGTTTCTCATGCAAGCCCCTAAGAGAAGGCTTCCTGTTTTTAAATTTCTTTTTAGGTGACTCTAAGACTCAGCAAGACCACCTCAGTCAAGGGCATTCATCCACAGCAATGGTGACTTTGTTCCCATGAGCCACACTGTCACCTCTTGTGGCTGAACTGTGAAACACTTGGGACATCACTTCCCCCTTCTGTTGTTCCTTTGTCCCCCTCCCCTCCTTTTTTTTTTTTTTTTTTTTTTTGCGGTACCAGGGATTGAACCCAGGGGCATCTACCTCTGGGCTACACCCCCAGCCCTATTTTTTATTCTTTATTTCGAAACAGGGTCTCAATAAGTTGCAGAGGGCCTCACTAAGTAGCGGAGGCTGACTGCAAACCTGCGATCCTCCTGTCTCAGCCTCCTAAGTACTAGGATTACAAGTGTGTGCAACCATGTCTGGCTCCTTTATGGTGAAAAAAAAAATCAAAATCTTTTTTTTTTTTGCAGTACTGGGGATTGAACCCAGGAACATTCTACCTCCGGGCTACACCCCCAGCCCTATTTTTTATTCTTTATTTTGAAACAGGGTCTCACTAAATTGCAGAGGGCCTCACTACCGCGAACCTGCAATCCTCCGGTCTCAGCCTCCCAAGTACTGGGATTACAAGCGTGTGCGACCACACCCGGCTCTCCTCCCCTCCTTTCTGACTCCCGTGGGCCTGGATCCCTGTGGTCCCTCCATTAGAAGCACAGAGGATGGAGACTGGTTTGTTTAAGCAGAGCGAGCTCAATGCCTCTCTGGTGAAAGCCTCATACGGCTCCCCACAGACGAGCACCAGGAGACGTGAGCAATAAGTAATCACTTTTGTGTTCTGGGCACGGTGCTAGGCGCTTGTTGCATTCCCCCCTAAATCCTTATGATGACCCATTTCACAGAAGACTAAACTGAAGGCGCTTTGTAACCAGCCATTTCTATATCTTCTAATCAATTAAGAACAAGTAAAATGATCAGTCGTGGAATCTACTAGTTCTGGGATGTTGGGGTGAGGGCTGGGTATGGTACAGATGCCACCTAGTGGGTCTGATTTATTCTTTATTTTAAAACAGGGTCTAAATTGCTGAGGCCTCACTAAGTAGTTGAGGAGGCTGGCCGCGAACCCAGATCCTCCGGTCTCAGCCTCCCAAGTACTGAGATTACAAGTGTGTGCCACCACACATGGCTTGCAACTTTTTTTTTTAGTAGTGGGGATTGAACCCAGGGGCTACCTCTGAGCCACACTCCCTGCCCTATTTTATTTTTTATTTTGAAACAGGGTCTTGTTAAGTTGCTGAGGGTTTTGCTAAATTGGTAAGGCTGGCCTTAAACCTGCTATCCTCCCGTCTCAGCCTCCCAAGTACTAGGATTATAGACATGCATCACCACATCTGGCTCCAACCACCAATATTTATTAAACACTTCCTATATGCTAAGCACTTGTTTTGATTATATATCTATATATTCACTATGTTATATTAAAGATTAATGAATAATTAATATTTTATATATTCATTATATCGTATATTAAACATTCCTGAATAATTAACATATTCATTAAATAATCGAAACAATCCATTAAATAATTAATATTAAATAGTCATTATCTTTATTCACATATATTCATTAAATTCTCACCACCAAGCCTAGCATGGTGGCGCACGCTTGTAATCCCAGTACTTGGGAGGCTGAGACAGGAGGATCTGGGTTCGCGGCCAGCCTCAGCTACTTAGTGAGGCCCTCTGCAACCTAGTGAGACCCTGTTTCAAAATAAAGAATAAAAAATAGGGCTGGGGGTGTAGCTCGGAGGTAGAATGTCCCTGGGTTCAATCCCCAGTACCATAAAACAAAAATAAAAAAAAGAAAATTCTCAGCACCACCCCTGTGAGGAAGGCGTTAGAAGTCATTTCTACTTTATAGGTAAGGGAACTGAGGTTTTGCCTCTGTTTATCACTTTCCAGCTTCTAGCCTCAGTTTCTCCAGTTGTGAGCAAGGCGAGTCCACGCATGTCCACCTCGTGGGCTTTCTGGGAATACAGAGAAGAGAACGCACCTGAGACCTGAAGCTGCTGCTTGAACGCGCAGTCCTAGAAGCAGCGAGGGGGTTACTGCGCCAGCCGCCGGCGCAGCGGGGAGGCTCGGCCGTTCCTAGGTGAGGTGGGAGTGGGAACTTGTCACCACTGTGCAGACTCTCCCAGCACACACCCAGCATGAGGCCTGGATCCTTCCTTCAACCCTCTTCTTGGTCCCTCCGCCTCCAGCTCCCACTGTTCAAGCTCAGCAGGGCCAGCGTTCGTTCAGAAATCACTCTAACTCCATTTTCACTATAGATTTATCTCTGTGGGTTTGCGCCAGATAACCTGAGTCCTCCATAGAAAGAAACCACCAGAGGAAAAAAATTCTCTCTCAGACCGGGATGACACGAAGACCAAGGACCCTCCACATCGGCATGGTCTGTCCCTGCCAGGCCAGCAGTCATTTTTTTTTTTTTTGTGGTACTGGGGATGGAACCCAGGGGCATTCTACCTCCGAGCTACACCCCCAGCCCTATTTATTCTTTATTTTGAAACAGGTTCTCGCTTAGGTTTCACTAAGTTGAGGAGGGCCTCACTAAGTAGCTGAGGCTGGCCGCGAACCCGGATCCTCCGGTCTTAGTCTCCCAAGTACTGGGAAGACAAGCGTGCACCACCACGCCCGGCTTACCAGCAGTCATTTTACAGAACCCTCAACGCATCGGCTCACCAGAATGCAGGCCACCGACTTTGCCTGGACCTCACACGGGCTGCATGGAGCCCTGGTTCAACTGAGGATGGGAAGGCAGAGGGGACCTCGTAGGATGCTGCCCCAGTGGCAATAGAGTGGTCTTGAGTCTTTCCCTGCACTGCACCGGGATGGGAACCTGTGGGTGTGTGGCCAGAGAGGAGAGCAGCCCATGACTCACCAACTTGGGCTATGTGTGAGGGTTTGACTGACCCAAAGAGCATCAGATTTAAAAATCCAAGGCTGAACCGGGCGTGGTGACGCAAAGTTGTAATCCCAGTACTTGGGAGGCTGAGACAGGAGGATCGCAGATTCGCGGCCAGCCTCAGCTACTTAGTGAGGCCTCCGCAACTTCATGAGACCCTGTTTCAAAATAAAGAATAAAAAATAGGGCTGGGAGTGTAGCTTGGAGGTAGAATGCCCCTGGGTTCAATCCCCAGTACCACAAAAAAAAATATATATATATAGGGCTGGTGGTGTAGCTCAGAGGTAGAATGCCCCTGGGTTCAATCTCCAGTACCGCAAAAATAAATAATAAAATAAATAAATAAATAATAAAAATCCAAGGCTGTTGACTTATTTGTTAGCACCATTCACCTAAAGGGGTTTCTTGGGCCTTCCTGTGAAACAAATCCTTGAGTTACCTGGTGGAGATCTCAACGTATTCTGCTAGGTCCATCACCATGGACCATCCTGAGCCTCTCTCAGAGTGCCCTGGGGACACTTGACATGAGTCAGGGCCAAGTTCAACGTCTGCCACTGTAGGCTCTGGGGATGCTGGCTCTCTGCACCTCAATTTTTCTCAATGATGCACTGGAGACGATGATGTCTATATCATGAAATTGTCAGTAAAATGAAATAAGATAACCATCCTCCCCACACAAAAAAAAATAGAATAACTCAGTGTTTTCTAGACTTAAGGATGTCCTGGGCCTAAAATTAAGAAAAAAATAAATCGAATAAAGGAAAATATTAGATGAGTTCAATCTAGTGGTGCCAAATAGAAACATTAAAAAATAATAGCTGGGTGCCATGGCTCACCTGTAATCCCAGTACTTGGGAGCCTTGACAGGAGGATCGCAGGTTCGAGGCCAGCCTTAGCAACTCAGTGAGACTCTCAGCAACCTGGTAAGACCCTGTTTCAAAACAAAAAAATAAAAAAGGGGGCTGGGTGTGTAACTCGGAGGTAAAATATCTCTGGGTTCAATCCCCAGTACCACAAAATAATAACAACAATAATAGTCTGGCATCAACATCAGAGAAGAAAGGCCATTCTAACACAGAAAGAGTGAGAAACTAACACTAACAGAAGACAACAAGGGCTCCTTTGGCTTAGCTTCATGGAACAGTCTCCACTGTCCTCCTTGTCCTCCGCCTCATCCTGCCTGCTCTGTACCTGCGAACCCAGCCATGGACCAGTATAACACCAGTCCTTGCTTGGTTGCCAGGAAACCACTAAGATGCTGCACTTTGACATGTGGAGAGAGCCTGGAGGGTATCAGTCTCCTGCCTTGATTATCACACTCGCATGCTGTTAAGGTATTTGTTGTACATCATCCCCCCAGTGGGGGCATTCTGTGGGCAGAACCCAGGTGCCCCACAAAGTAGGAGCTCAATGAGGGGGGCCAGCAAACCAGAGAAGGAAGAGCATTCCAGAAGGAGCAGAGGCCAGTCACAGAGGTACTGCAGAGAGATTTAAACCGAAGGCAGGCGGTACAAGGCTGATCCACTAGCCATCCCTACCCCCACGACAGGGAGTCTGTCCTCGAATGGCGGGGCCCACCCAAAGGCTCCGGGATCAGCTGAACTGTAATGATAATGTTCATGTCAAAAGAATGCCATCCTAGCCGGGCGTGGTGGCGCACGCTTGTAATCCCAGTACTTGGGAGGCTGAGACCGGAAGATCCGGGTTCGTGGCCAGCCTCAGCTACTTAGTGAGGCCCTCCGCAACTTAGCGAAACCCTGTTTTGAAATAAAGAATAAAAAATCAGGCTGGGTGTGTGTCTCGGAGGTAGAATGCCCCTGGGTTCCATCCCCAGTACCGCAAAAAAAAAAAAAAAAAAAAAGAATGTTATCCTTCACTGGGAGGAGACCGAGCAAAAGGCACCAGGCGGAAGCCAAATCACAACTCCAATTTTGCTCACCTTCTGGGACTGACTGACCCAGACAGGGGCAAATCTCTGACTCTTGAAGGAGGTCCCTTTAAGACCAGCAAGAGTCACCAGATTCAGTCCAGGGGACCAGCAGCCACAAGGTGGAGAGCACACCAGCATCCTCCCCAACCCTGGAGAGCGCATGTGCACACACATGTGCTGGTGTAGACAAACAGAAAATGGATATAGATACAAATCTCCATGTCTCCATCTCTCCTTACAAGAACTAGTCTTGGATCCTGTCCACTTTACAGGTGGGGAAACTGAGGCTTCCAGAGGTTGTTGCTCACTCTTAAAAGACTTGAAACTCTCTCCCTTCTCATGACTCAACCACAAGAAGCAGGTGCATACAAGTTCTCAGAGCCGGAGCCACCCCCAGAGAGGAGACAGAAAAGTGGCTTGGATGGGTGCAGGGTCCACCTGAGTGCACCAATGCTAAATGGGGAGAAAGGGAAGGGCGGTGAGACCAGGTCCCACGGGGAAAACACTCAATGACGGGAAGCGGCAGGGCCCGGCGATTCTCGCCTGGTTATGGGTCACAGGTTGAGCATCCCAAATCTGAAAATCCCAAATCCAAAGGGCTCTGAAATCTAAAACGTTTTGAGTGCCAGCATGATACTCAAAAGAGTATTTGGGGTTTTGGAGTTTGGGATTAGAGATACTCAACCAGTAAAATTTACTCAATCATTCCAGAAACCCAAAACAAAACAAAAAAATTCCAAATCTGAAATGTTTCTGGCCCCCAGGCAGGCACTTTTTTTTTTGTGTGTGGTACCGGGGATCAAACCCAGGGGCATTCTACCTCCGAGCTACACTCCCAGCCTTATTTTTGTTCTTTATTTTTGAAACAGGGTCTAAGTTGCAGAGGGCCTCACTAAGTAGCTGAAGCTAGCCACGAACCCGCGATCCTCCTGTCTCAGCCTCCCAAGTACTGAGATTACAAGTGTACGCCACCATGCCAATCCCCCCAAGCACTTCTGAAAAGAGATATCCAACTTGTATAAATGCCTAAACCATTTTAGTAAAGCCTTAGAATCAAGGGTTCTGTTTTTGTGGGGTTTTTCTTTCTTTCTTTTTGGTACTGCAGATTGAACCCAGGAGCATTCTAGCTCCAAATTACATCTCAAGGCCTATTTTCTACTTTATTTGGAAACAGGGGTCTCACTAAGTTGCTGACGCTGGCCTTGAACCTACGATCCTCCTGTCTCAGCCTCCCAAATACTGGGATTACAGGTGTGCCTGGTTTAGAATCAAGTTTTTAAAACTCAAATCCAAGCCGGGCATGGTGATGCACACTTATAATCCCAGTCCTTGGTAGGCTGAGACCAGAGGAACTGGGTTCGCAGCCAGCCTCAGCTACTTAGTGAGGCCCTCTGCAACTTAGTGAGGCCCTGTTTCAAAATAAAGAATAAAATATAGGGCCGGGGGTGTAGCTCGGAGGTAGAATGCCCCTGGGTTCAATCCCCAGTACCGCAAAAAAAAAAAAAAAAAAAAAAAAACTGGAGGAGGTGTGTGTGGGGGGGGGGGATTCTGACCTAGTTACTTGCTGGCTATATGGCTTCTGGAAGGTTCCTTAGAGCCTCAGAAGTCTCCCCTGTAGTGTGGGGTAGGGATAACAGATGACATTCATAAAATAAGAATACAATGGATCATGCTATGAAGGGAAGTATTCCATGCTATGGGTGCCACAGGCTGGGTCCCCAGGGCTACCACGTTCGGATCCTCCCCTTGCTGGTTTCAAGGCCCAGGAGCCCCAGTAGCTTTGGGAGGACCAAGACTAGTGGCCACATCTGGCCAGGAGCGGGCCTAGTGGTCTATACCCTAGTCAGTCTATTCCGTTATCACCCAGCAAATATCTGCTTTGGTTCCGCCACACCAGATAGCAGGAGGCACAATACTTAGGTTTATTCTTGAAAAACAAAACACCTGCTGCTTTTCAGAGAACAAATGCCACATGGAACACAGATCGATTTCCAAGACACTCGGGCCCAGCACCGAAGGCCAACACCAGCAGTCCCCAGGAGGTCCCCAGGGTCTCCCTGTGCCTGCACTTAGGATATGCCAGGAAAAATCTGATAATCAATGAATGCTGGATTTCCGTTCATCTCTCCCAGACCTGGACCCTGAGGCACAAGGCCGGAGATTTCCCATCCTCCCACTTCATGAGCCAGTGAACCGGGCAACGTGAAATTCCCCAGGATCACAGCGCAGCTCACACCCAAACCTCGAAACCCAGACACCACGCTCTTTCCAGGAAGAATAGCCATGTTGGTTGCTAAGGGCAGCAATGGTCAGCTTTATAAATAAGGAGTCTACGGGTTCGCGGCCAGCCTCAGCTACTTAGTGAAGCCCTCTGCAACTTCGTGAGACCCGGTTTCAAAATAAAGTATAAAAATAGGGCCGGGGGTGTAGCTTGGAGGTAAAATGCCCCTGGGTTCAATCCCCGATACCACACACACACACAAAAAAAAAAAAATTAAGGAGTCTAATATCAACTAGAGGGATGTAGGAGCTAGGAACTTTCCCACACAGTTTCCTCCTTCATCTTCCAACAATGCTATGGTCCGATGGCCACTTTACAGTTGAGAAAACTAAAGCCCGGAGAGATCTAGCTAACAGTGAGAAAGTGGAAAAGTCAGGGCCGGGCGTGGTGGAGCACGCTTGTAATCCCAGTACTTGGGAGGCTGAGACTGGTGGATCCGGGTTCATGGCCAGCCTCAGCTACTTAGTGAAGCCCTCCGCAACTTAGTGAGACCCTGTTTCAAAATAAAGAATAAAAAATAGGGCTGGGGGTGGAGCTTAGAGGTAGAATGCCCCGGGTTCAATCCCCAGTACTGCAAACAAATTTAAAAAAAGTGGAAAAGTCAGGATTTGAACACAGGCCATTCCAACCTCAGTCTATTTTACTGGCTGGCTCTGGGAAGATTTTGATGAATCACATTAAGTTGAGAGAGAATTGATCTTCACAGTAGCTTTTTTCTTTTTCATTAGTTCAAAATCTGCTTTTTTTTTTTTTTTGGTGGTACTGGGGATTGAACCCAGGGGCATTCTACCTCCGAGCTACACCCCCAGCCCTATTTTTTATTCTTTATTTTGAAACAGGGTCTCACTAAGTTGCAGAGGGCCTCACTAAGTAGCTGAGGCTGGCCGCGAACCTGCGATCCTCTTGTCTTGGGCCTCCCAAGTACTGGGATTACAAGCGTGCGCCACCACGCCCGGCTCAAAATCTGCGTATTTTTACAAGACACACAAGACTAGAGTTGGCAAGCAAACAGAACGCAAGCCAACGTGATTTCGATTTCTGTTCAAAGGGCAGGTAGAGTTAACACACACATGCAGGTATTAGGATCTGCTCTGGCAAAGCGAGCCTAAAATAGCTGCTATCCTCTTCCCTGCCTCTCTCCCCAACCATCATTCATTAATTTCTGCTTTGTGGGCGCTGAGGCTCGTCGGCTGCAGACAAGTCATCTGGCCCGGCAGCCTCTTTCTACAGCAGGGTAATAAATGTTCACACGGACCCGGCAGGAAATAGATGAAGAGCCACGTCGGGGTCATTCACGATCATAGCTACTGGCTGTGCATGTTCTGGGGGATCCCTGTGTCTGAAATGATTATCTCAGTGACCCCAAGAGCATCTTTGTGTTTTATCATCTTGGTCTGGCACTTGGAAGGACAGTTGTGGTCCTCAGAAGACGACAGGGAGGCTGGACGCCAACTAGTAGGGGTGTGAGTTCTGGGAGGCAGGCTCCTGGGCACCCCAGGGCCATCCTGGGCAAACCAGGTGCCCGCTTCCTCGTCCTCCCTGCTAGTCTGCAAGCTCGTGAGGACAGTGCTGGGCATGGTTCAAAGACATATGCCCAAGACAGGTCATGGGACCTGGCTCAATCGGGACCCTCAAGACGTATTTAGTGAACGAATGAATGAACAAGTTGCTTTCTGTCTCAGTTTCCTCCGTGTTCCATGTCACTACCAAACTCTCATGGCGGTCTATTGGGAAAAAAACCACTCTTACCTCAGATGCTATGTACTGTATGAGTGCTTTCCATGGGATTGAAATTCAACACTTGCCTTTTTATTTATTTATTTATTTATTTATTTATTTTTGTGGTACCGGGGATTGAACCCAGGGGCATTCTACCTCCAGGTTCCACCCCCAGCCCTATTTTTTATTCTTCATTTTGAAACAGGGTCTCACTAAGTTGCGGAGGGCCTCACTAAGTAGCTGAGGTTGGCCGCGAACCGGGATCCCCCGGTCTCCGCCTCCCAAGTACTGGGATTACAAGCGTGTGCCACCACACCCGGCCCCTATCCTGACTTTTTATTCTTTATTTTGAAACAGGGTCTAAGTTGCGGAGGGCGTCACTAAGTAGCTGAGGCTGGCCGCGAACCTGCAATCCTCCTGTCTCAGCCTCCCAAGTCTGGAATTACAAGCGTGCGCCAACACACCTGGCTCTTTTTTATCTTTTTAAACTAAGTGGCATATCAAACACCTCATTCTGTTTCTTGCTGTGGAGACAGAACTATGTTAGCAGGCAGAGGCAAGGATCCACCTCATTTCTTTGCTTCTGCTACGTGGACTTCCTAAGTGTGGCTACTCTCTGGAATCAGCTCCTTCTTGTGGGACGAATGCCAGCAACTCTTCCTCCATTGCTCAGTGCCACACCCCCAGAGCCTGGCACAGTGCCCGCACACAGTAGGCAGTCAACCAATGGTTATTAGGTGAACACATACACTTGGGTTGTTCTCAATGCTTCTATATCAAATGGAGTTCAACAAGCATCTGTGTCAGCCTCCCAGGTCTCTATCACAGACACCGTGCAGTGCACTAACCAGGCCAGAGCACCTGTGTCTTTAGTTTTAACTTTTTATTTGGAAATAATTATGGATTTACCTGGGTGCGATAGCACGCACCTGTAATCCCAGTACTTGGGAGGCTGAGAAAGAAGGATCACGGGCTTGAGGCCAGCCTCATCAACTTAAAGAGACCCTCAGTGACTTAGAGCCTGTTTGAAAACAAAAAAAGGTTGGGGGTGTAGTTTGGAGGTAGCATGCCCCTGGGTTCAATCCCCAGTACCTCCCCCCACAAATAATAATAATTATGGATTAATCAGAGGTTGCAAGGACATGTACAGGGAGGACCCATGTACCCTTCTCCCAACTTCTCCCAAAGTTAGCACCTGCAAAAAGTAGAATACAAAGCCGGGCGTGGTGTCGCACGCTTGTAATCCCAGTACTTGGGAGGTGGAGACCGGAAGATCCGGGTTCACGGCCAGCCTCAGCTACTTAGTGAGGCCTTCTGCAACTTCGTGAGACCCGGTTTCAAAATAAAGTATAAAAAATAGGGCCGGGAGTGTAGCTCGGAGGTAGAATGCCCCTGGGTTCAATCCCCGGTACCGCAAAAAAAAAAAAAAAAAAGTAGAGTACAATATCAACACCAGGAAATGGGCACTAGTACAGTCCGCAGAGCTCATTCAGATTCAACCAGCTCTACAGACATCTATTTCTGTGTTTATCTGTGTGTGGAGCTGCATGCGGATGCACAGCCCCATTCAATTTATCACCTATTACCTTTGAAAAATCACCACCATCAAGCTACCCAACCATACCGTCCCCATAAGACTCCGGCATGCTACCCCTTTAGAGCCAAAAGCCCCTGATGACCACTGATCCGTTCCCATCTCTGTAATTACGTCATTTCACTAATGTTGCATAAATGAAATCACACAGTAGGTAGCCTTTGGGGATTGGCTTTTTTTCATTCCTTGAAGTTCATCTAGGTTGGTGCCTGGGTGAATAGTTTGTTCCTTTTCGTTGATAAGTAGTATTCCATAGGGTGGACATACCACTATCATTTAACCCTCATTTGGGGTCAATTCAAATAGATGCTGTGAATTGACCCCTTAAAATGGCTTGTGGCAGCCGGGCATGGTGGCGCACGCTTGTAATCCCAGTACCTTGGGAGGCGGAGACCAGAGGATCTGGGTTCGTGGCCAGCCTCAGCTCTCTCTCTCTCTCTCTCTCTCTCTCTCTCTCTCCCC